>OMKZ01022129.1:54140-85492 GCA_900302535.1 Neoniphon sammara | reverse complement strand
TCAAGTTGATAGATCTCCTGGCACACCAGCTGCGATACCTAAAGGACTAATTGGATTGTTGTAAATTGTAGCTGATATCAAATAGGTGATGTATGTTTGTTTATGTCTTGTAAATATTCACAAATTCATTTTACACTACTTTTTATCTATTTATAAGGTAATTGCTGTTCCTGTTTGTATGGTAGTTTTATGTTCTACGGTGGGAAGTAATGGCTGTGCCTAATGGCATTGCATTAAAGTCATTTATAATAATAATAATCTTTATTTATAGAACAATTTTCAAAACCCATGTTACAAAGTGCTTCACAAACACAGCAAACTAGAACAGACAAGTCATAAAAACAGCGGGTTTAGAGGTCTGGTCATACATAGTTCTGTAATGCCTCCACTCTAAATGTTTGGAAAAAGACATATGGGAAGCAATCTCTTTCTCCAAACATTAATGTTCATCAGTCTGCCAATGTCTTCATTGACTGTCAGATGTCTGACACTGGAATGGACTCTTCTTGCGTTCTTGGCAGAACATGAAATGGCTAAACTGTCCAATGTCTCGATGCCGTGAACTGTTTCTGCTTGTTTGTTTGTCTGGCTGCCTGCCTTTTTGACTCACCTGCAGCACTTTACCTCTTTGTCTCTGCACACATCCGTCTTCCACCCCCCCCCAAATCCTCAATCTCCTGCTTTGCTTACTATGCCCACTTCATCTCAATTGTCCCACCTTGGGCTCTCCCATCTGTTGGACAAGGATCTGGCCATCCCTCGGCCCAAACAGGAGGTACTGCTTGTCCTCTCTCTTTGCCGTGTGCTGTATGTCACCTTTACTAGGAGTGCTGTGTGGTCCTATCTATCACTGTGCCTGTGACTTATTGTTAAGAAAAAGTGACAGCAATAAAGTTGGTGCTCACTCAAGTCCATTCACTCATTCAGGTCTTTTTTCCACAGCTCACATTGTTCTGTTCACCATTCTCCTCAAAGTATTGTCATGATTGTGCATGTCCCTCATATTTTCTTTGAACATTATTATTATGAGTTGAAGGTAAGGTTTTGATCATTGAAACGAACACAAACCCAAGGAACATTATGGTCTGTCTTTCAAAGGTTGTAATGTGTTCACCAAGTGCAAACTTTATACTGCTAAGAAGGATTTTACAACGCAAATATTTTATTCAAACAGTGAAGTAACATCACAGTGCTTAGTGGAAATACTAAGACTTCATTAAGATTTTATCGCTGGGATTGGGGAATCTGCAACAGATAACTGCACCTCTTTTATAAACCTGGGCTTTTGTGAGCTGGAAAGATCCCCTGATCTCTTTTTGTTAGTGATGTCTCATCCATGAGCAGAAGAAAAATGATGCAAACACTCATGCTTTGAGTGGAGTATAATGAGGTCTAAATCTGTAACTGCATAGTTATCATCCAGTCCTCTGTTCTACATCGATGCGGTACAGCATTTGCCTCATCTTACAGCAGCCACGAAACAGACTGGGCATTTGTTGTGAACTGATTTGGACATGGAATTTCAAAATTAAAAAAATTACCACCGAATTCCACATGCACATTCCCTTTAAATTTCAATTCATGTCTAGTTTAATTCTGAAAATGTCTGAAATAGATTTGGATTTTAACCTGTTGTAATTTGTGTCCATGATGTGACCTCCTCTGTATGAGCAGCAGTTCTTGGATAAACCAGAGGATGTTCTGCAAAAGCACCAAGCCAGCATCAATGAGCTGAAGAGAGCTCTAAGGCAGCCCAACAGCAAACTGGCCCAGAGGGAGAAACGCCTTTCCTCAGCTACTCCTCCTGGAGGAACCCCAGAGAGGAAACCGGTAAGAATAAGGCCCTATTCCCCACTTACACTGTAGAACTAATGGTGCCTCTTTGCTTTTATTCTTGTCCTATTTAATCATGTTTTTTTTTAATGTACCACAGTGGAGAATGTCCCTTCTCAGTCTCTCCTGTTCTTTTGTCCACCCATATTCTATCAAAATTATGCCTGATTTGGAAAAAAAAAGAGGAAAACAGTTCTTGAATATTAAAAGAAAGTTAGGCTTAAAAAGACATGTCATAGTTTTGTATGCGCATAGTGGCCCAAAATTTTGCTTTCACAGATTTTATGATTTAAATTTGGAATAAGCATTTATTTATGTGGTGGCAGCAATGATATCAATATCAATAATACCAAAGATGGAAGAGTAGTGTATTTAGCTAGGCTAATGCAACTGTCTACTCTATGTCAACATAGGCAACTGGTGATGCCAAATTGATTGACAAGCAAGATGTTAATGAAGGAGCGCTGGACACTTACTCAAAAGTGGAAAAGAGTAAGACTCCCCCATATAAACAGCACCTTGGAGGTGATTCTTCTGTGGTTAGAGACATGTTTGCGGTTCCACCTTGGAATGATACACAGTCTATGGATAGTCATTTTGCGCAAGAAGCAAATATGAACAGTAGTCAAACACCTTGGGATTGTTTGAGAACTAGAACAGGAGGAACAACATCCCCAAAGCAGGAAACAGAACTGACAACAGAACTAATGGATATGACCCTGAGGGATAATGCTGTAGCAAGTAATGGACATCCACATGATGCTGTGTTCACAAGGAGCGCTATTCAAGAGAATGGATATGGCTCTCCACCTGCAAATAAGCTGCATGTCAAACAAAGGACTGAAATGAAAAACAGCGAGTTGTGGCACTCTCAGTATCAGCATAACTTTCATCAAGAGAGACCAAAGAACTTTGAAGCTCCGGTGGCAGTGGATTCTTTCCCAGAGGGCAACGGGAGCAGAATTGACACTGAGGCGAAGCATTGTGAAGCTTGGAAAACAAAAGACCCAAACCCTGTGAGAGCCAAAGATTGCAGTAAAACTGGGAACTCGCACTCAGAAGTCACCAGAATAGTTCCTCTCAAACCACAGAGATCAAAGAAGTCTTTGAATAAAGGGAACAAAGGTGTTGTACATCCTCAAACACAAAACCAGGTCGACGGAGGCATCGTCGGCGCAGTTGGGGATACACAGATGACGAAATCACTAGAGGGATCCTGTGAAACGGAAAAGAGAGTGGATGACATGACTGTACTGCAGTCTGCTACAGACAGTGTCAGGCAAAATATGTCGGCCACCAAACATCACGCTGAAGCTGCAACGTCATATCAACAGCAAACTCAGCTGCATCAACAGCTTAAGAATGAGTTGTTAGCCCAACAGGAGCTCAGAGATCTGAGAGACATCACGGGACTAAATCAGTGGACAAGTGAAGGCTTACTACATGAAGACCACCTTCAAAACTACCCAGAATTTAAAGAGAATCTCTTGCCTAGCTCCAAGTTTTCGGCCAACCAAACGACTCCCCCTCGAACTCTCCCTCTGAAAACGCAGTGGTCCAGAGAAACTGGTAGTTGCAACAGGCAGAGCAACATGGACACCAGCTACATCCACTACAGGAACTCCAGCCAAGAAACAACCAAGAGGAAGCAAGCGGTAAACCATCTGCCCCCCCTAACCTATTTGTCAATCATCGGAAAGTAAAGCATTGCATGAGCTTCAGGCGATATCGTGCAAACCTTGTTTTTACCATCTAAAAAAATTACACACACATACTTCAGAACTCATGTGGCTGTGTATGAGAGGGTAAAAGCTCACGATCCTTCGCATCGCATCATTGACTGACTTAATTCACGCCCATGGTCTGGGGAGCTTATTGCTCTCTCTCTTGTTCCCCCTTGCAAAGCTTAACATCTGCTTGGCCATTTCAGAACCCTACAGGCCTTTTTAAGCAAAGTTTCCATTGCTTAAGCTTCAGGCGTTCCTCTTCTCCCACCTAAACTTGTCACGTTAACATCTGGTCTCTCCTTCCAACATCATCCTCTTTTCTCACAGACTAAAGGTGGTTGCTGTTGCAAGGAGTTCAAGACCCTCCCACCATCTTTCTTTGAAGCTTTTTTTTTTTTTTTTGTAAATGTAAATGTTTTTTGTAAGTGGCTGAGAAGGGCATTTGTATCAAATGTTCAGCCTTGGCATCTCTGTAGCAGTAGCAGTCAATGGAAAGTCAATTAGGTGTAATCACTGGCTGCAGAGCTGCCAAAAGTTTTCAGGTATTCATATACTGTATTTGTCAATATGAACACCTGAATCATGAAAAGGAATTATTTAATCAAACCTCTCAGTGCATGGCATTACCATTGCACTTGCAGTCATTTTTAATGATGATGGGGAGTACATCCAGTGTGCATGCTACTGGCAATAGCCTTAAGCTAAAGAGTCTGTGGTATTCACAAATGTTTATTTTACAAGTTTGGCATAAGCCCAGTTGTTGATTGATGTATTTTCATTTTATGAATAACAAGAATGCAATGAAGTCTGATAATCATAACCAAAAGCAATTAGGTTAAAAGCTTTCTGAAGAGCAAATAGCAAACAGGGTTTCAGTCAATATGAAAATTAATGCTTTTATCTGCCATGTTTTGTGCTGCAAACAGTACACTCTAATGCAGTGTTAATAGAGTGACAGTAAAAACTACTTAATTCTTTTCTTCTCTATTCTCCTTTGCTAATATAATCAACAACATGATACAGTAGCAGGTGTTATGGTTCATGGATGTTGTCCACTTGTATGAACTTTAATAGGCTTTTATCGTTCATTATTTTTTTTTGCCCACTGTTTGTTTTCTTCTTTAGGAGACACCTCCTACACCTGCCATTCACGAGGAGCCTCTCAATGAAGCCTCGGTGAGTCAGCTCTCAAATATACAATCTTTTTTCCCCCTTTTTGAGTTTTCCCTTTCTTTTTCCCTTTATTATCCCTTTCAGCCACTTTGTTGGGAATGAGTAAACATACCACTTTTACTGCAATCAGATGCAGGTTTTCCTCCCGATTTCACTTACCTGGTTTCACTGTGTATTTCATGTAAACGCATCAATTGTTTTTCCACATTTTCCACAGAGGGAACCATGGGAGAGACGCCTGGGCTCTGTCTCGGAGGATGACCAGGACCACGAGACTCTGTACCTGAAGGAAACTCACCTGGGCATCGAGCGCAAATGTTCCAGCATCACAGTCAGCTCCACGTCCAGCCTGGAGGCTGAAGTGGACTTCACCGTCCTCATGGACCTCCACACAGGCATGGAGGAGTTCTCCAGGGGCATGTCAGAGCTGGGCGAGAGAGATCTGTCACCTGACGGGGGTCTTTGCTTGGGCATTGACCTGCTCCAGCAGCAGGGCCCGTCTGAACCACCTCCTCCTTTAGTGTCAGCTCCTCTTTCCAGAGGAACTAGCAGCAGCCCTCCAGCTAAGAATATCCAGCCTGAAGAAGTCCGGCCAGAGGTCAAACGCCATGATGTGCAGGTAGGCCATAGTTATCTAAAATATTGAGGTTGTGTTCATACAGAGCATGTTTGGTGTGGTACATTTAAACTCTGGAGCATTTACTCATGTATGTTTGTTTGGGGAGTTGAGAACAATACCTTTCGATGTCAGTTGCACACAAAATAACTGCACTGAGACTACAGGTCCCAGGCCTCGACCAAACAAACTGCTGTGCGGTTCATTAGGAGTGAGAATGCATGTTAGTAACTGCACACCAGAGACGGCAAATTACAGCAATGGGTGCAGACAAGCGCTTGGCATGTTCAGCTAAAACGAACCCCCCTCCCACCAACCCACTGCTGCTCTAACCTTGTGGGATGCCAGGCTAACAAAACAAGGTCCTGGTGAGTCCATGTGACCTTTTGTTACAAGCCCTGGTTCACCTGTAGCAGAACAGTGTTAAACGAAGTTAACCAAATAGAAAAACAGCAACAAAGTAAGCTTCCCCACTGTGGTTCAGACCAAAACAATCACACCCTCAGTGTCTGTTTTTGTGTCAAAGTTCATCCTTGAATTATCCCTTTTTCTTGAGTGCTTAGAGCTATTATGAATATTTGTAAAAGACTGTGCTAGAATATGCTAGAAGGGTAATATTTTAAACTGTTTCAGCTTTTGAGTGCTAATGTAACAATTAAATTTGGCTTTTTCTTCATCTCAAGCCCGTTGTGCCCAAAAAACCAAAGAGGTCAGTGCCAGTGTCGTCATCAGTGGACCGAGACCACTCGTACAGAGACGCCGGTCGTGTCACCACCATCACAGCGCTCAGCAGAGAGGCCAGTGATGTCATGGTCACACCAACAGTGAGGAAGACTGATGTCAGGACTGAGACACAGCCCAACGGCTCAGAGGTCACCACTACCATTGTGGAGTTCACAGATCAGGTGATGAAGCATTTCAGTGGAGATGAAAAGACTGCTTAATTTAATTTCTTATAGGCTTTTTCCATGATAACATTGAGACTAATGAATATAATTTAAACACAATCAATAATATGACTTACTTCACTATTCAGTATAAAATGATTTTCACCTGCTGCTGTTCTGCGTCAGACACGTCACAAAATGAATGTTTCTGTTCTAGGACCACGGTATCGGAGGCTTAGGCCAGGTTTCGTATTCTACTAGAGACAGTGTATCCCCTGTGAGTACATTCTCGCTGACCTTTCCAATTTTAACTCAACCTGTAACATGCTCACTCTACTGTAGGTCTCCAGGATTTTAACCTGCTTCTCCCGCAGTGCGAGTGAGTCTGAGAACCAAAGACCTGCATTTTTGAACATGTGCCTGACAGGAACTCCTAGAATATTTAAAAGTCAAAAAGACAAGTGTTTTTGTTTTGTAATCAGTAATGATGTGTGTTTTTGTGTCTGTCTGTGTGTGTGTTTGCCTAACACTTACTATGCCCTGCTCTGCTCTGTCAGGTACATATGAGCAGTCTGGGAAGAGAGGCAACAGGGTCGCCCATTCTTGTCACTGAAAATGTTACCTCGGCAACCACTCACGTCACCAAGGTAGCAAAGCCTATGTAAAACATACACACATACCGTCTTATGTATAATTATCATAAATTTGGCTTTGCAACAAGGGCATTTTCCGCAAAATTGTTGTGTCTGAATGCTCCAGTCGCTGGCAGACAAGCCTGCCGTCTGCCGCTGAAGCCTATTAAAAGGAAAAGCTGATGTGTGTTGCAGACGGTGAAAGGAGGTTATTCAGAGACCAGGATTGAGAAGAGGATCATAATTACAGGAGATGATGATGTGGACCAGGAACAGGTGAGCTCAGAGGGAGAGCTGGCGAGGATGCAAATGCGATGTCACATCAGCCATGTTTGCGCTTGGTGTTCTGTAACTCTGACAAAGTTGGATGTGAGAATAGAATAGCGTTTTATCAGTTTGAGTTTTTAGACAATCTGTTATTCGATATACCCACATTTTTGTACTGAAACTACTTATGTTTAGTATTTTGTACCAGTATTTAATATCTTGAATATCTAGACTAATATCTAGACTTGAACATGTTCATGCTGCTAACAAGGAGCTGAGAACCAGAATTGTATTTTTGGCAAGATGTAAAGTAACTGAAATATCATTTAACCCCCTTAGAAGCTAAAACTCTCCACTGAAAATGCAGACTTTCTTTCTTTTTCTTAGACTTCATTTCTTTAGTGTTAGAAGCTCTTTAAATCGGGTAAACTGACCCCACCTATCCAGTGGTAGAGGGAAATCTAGCATACATTACTGCTTTTAAATCAAAATCAGAACTAACTTATCATATGCATTGCATACATTGCGTGGAATTTGTTTTAGTGAGTTGGTGTGGGCACACAGCATGCAGCAAAACAATACAGTCACAGCTGTAAAAGATTATAAGAGAAAGGCTTGATAGAAATAAATGAGATGAAAAACAAAAGGATACAATAAGGACAGGAATTGGCAATGTAAACAAGTGACTAGTGCATAGTGCAATGAAGAGTGCATGTTACATTTGTATAAATTTAATTTTTAATTGTTTATTTGTTCAATTAAAAACATTGAATGATGAATAAATAAAAGGTGCAAATAAAATTAAATTTTACTGCAGGTTTTATAGACTTTTATGTAGTTGTGGTCAGAGAGGATGTCTGACTAATATCCAGTTTCAAATAAATAGCTAGTATTGGCTCAATATATTAGAAAACTGATGTATCTGTCTGACCTCAGAATAGGACTCTATAGCAATTAGAGTCCCTCAGAAGTTATAAAATAAAAGTCCATTGAAGTACAGAATAAGAGTTTCATTGTTTGTTACTGTGCTTCATATTATATAATAAACAAACCATTCATCATTCCCTTGGCAGGCACTGGCTATTGCAATACAGGAAGCCAAGCAGCAGCATCCAGACATGCAGGTCACCAAGGCAGTTGTTGTCAGGGAAACGGAATCATCCACTGAGGATCCATATGGAACATCTGAGGTACAGGTGCCATCCTGACTTCAAACGGTAATATCTGGCCAAGATTTAGCCTGACCGCCCCCCTTTGAATTTCAAGGTATTAAGGTTGACTCTCTCCTCTTTTTATCTGCAGTCTTGATTTCCTGAGTCAACAGTGCCCCCCTTAGGACTAGACGTGTCAGTGCCCGACCTGAAATTGATGCCCACCACACCTACAGACAGACTACTGCCAGTGGTGCTCTAATGGAGAATGATGTATACCTACACACACACATGCAGGCACACACACACACACACACACACACACACACACACACACACACACACACCTATAATCCTTCCCTGTTCTCCACCTCTGTAACAGGACTCCTTAAAACCACCCTTTTAATTACAGACATTTATTACCTCTTATTTTTATTTATGCATTACTCCACCAATGAGATTGTTAAATACTCAGTAGAACGTTTTGGTTGACATGCTGCAGTGAAAAACATCGTACAAAAGTAAACAACATGTCATGATCCGTGATTGGTCGACAATATGGCACCAGAATTCCGCGCATCTGGAACAATTAAAGAGATAATCCAACTAAATTCCCTGCAAACCTCTCAGGGTCTCCATTCAAACCACTTGCAACTTGCAATTATTCCTCAAAGGTCAAAGGAGAGTAATGCAAAAGGTGTTTTTCTAAATTATCTGTGCACTTGTCACTCATTGTAGAATCCTCCATGGCACATGCGTAGTCATCTCATGTTGCCAGTATTGACTGATGAGGAAAAAAAAAGGGATGAAGGAACATCCTTCTCATGTCTTGCTGCACTGAATAAAGTGGACAGTGCCCTCCTCCACCACAAAGACCTGATCAGGCTTCTACTGTGTGTGCTGAAAAGAAATCAAACCTAATGTGTGTGCTTATGTACGTACCAACTTTGTAAAGAAGTATTAGTATCCATTACATTTCACCTCCAGTACTGTTAAAAGCATGCAGTGAAGCAGGGTTTAGTAAGGGCAGGACAAAACCTGCCCTTAGTTTTTTATACTTGCATAGCCAGCCAAATCAATACATATGCTTTGTCCCACTTCTGAAACAGACCGATGTTACAGGGCAGGGTGCACAGAATACTGGAAATGTGCAAAAGCATTATATTGTGTCAGTGTGGTCTGCAGGCTGCCCTGTTGTGACACTGACTTAAGTGCACATTATGGGCCATCGTCAAGGTGGGGAAGCAGAGCCAGTCTGATGGCAATCTTCCCTCTGTCTGACTGTTTTTTTTCCAGTTATTTAACACAGTGTGGCAGGTGAAATTAAATATAGTGATAATCCTGTGAGATCATGCAAGAACATGATTACAGTTGCAGTATCATGATGGACTTTGTTTGGACTTTGTGAATTGCTGTGAAGATTTCTACATATGGGGTGTGACCACTAAGAACAACTGGTACACACAGTGTGCCTGTTGTATTTATTCAAACGGTGACAGTGTAGAGTCTGAGCATGTTGCTGTCGCAGAATGAAATGAATTTACCTCCTTTTCTCAACCTTTAGATATGCTTTCAGATTCAGCTGCGTATAATACCACTTTGGCCATTTTGTTTAGTAGGTACATAGAGCAGGCTCGCAGCCGAATGGGCTGCTGCCTTGGTAAAACTAGTATTTGACATATTGTTTGCATGATGTCTTGCATTATTAGATTTAATTGAGCAATATGAATATTAAGACATAAAAATGATGGCTCACAATATCAGAATTTCCAGGACCTTGTGATGGATCCCGGTGTCCATGAAAAAAAAATGTAAGGGCCAAATTATTCATAATCTGAATTTAGATCTAAGATCTGACTTGAAAATAGGAAATTAATCTTCCTGACAGGAAATTAAAACTGTTAGCGCAGAGTATCCATCATAAAAAGTGGGAAATATTAAGCACACAATACATTTGGTTTTGTTAATCCCAAACTCTAAAAGCAGCATAGTGGCTGCAATCTCTTCCTTCAGTTACAGGCTTTTATCTGTTTCATCTCACTTTGAGACATTTGTGCTGCTCATAACCTCTTTCTAGTTTGCTTTAGTAACTAATAATTCAATTTAGACTTGAAGGATCATAGGTAAGGCTCTCATGGTGCCTGCATCTGGCTGTGACTACTGATATTTATTCACTGATGTTTATTATACATCAAATTCTATGACAACTTTAAACTCTGGGTAAAAAGGATCGCAATCTAACAAGATGTCCTACACTGCTGAAATGCTGAAAAGGCATTATGTACAAGAGCCGTTTCAATACTCTTTCACGCAAAGTATTACAAATGATACTTAGGAGCAGAATCTTTTACTTTGTTCAGTTTTGGTGTGTTTTGGTACATGGATGTTAGAAGGATGCCATAGACCTTGTAGTGTGCCAATGTAAGGTAGCAGTCAAGCTGTACAAACTCTGATTTTGTATGAACTACTTCCAGTAACTTTATATGAAGAAGATACTTTTCATGACTTAAGTGCCAGAAAGTCAATTACATAATAAACTTGACATGGTAAAGTTTCCCTTTAATTCAGGTGTCCTGACATAACACTGCTTGCCAAATTTCTCCAAAATTCATATTTTATATATTGATCAATGCACTTGCCAGTTAATTCATCGAATACAGTCAAATACGGTTGAATAATGTGACTATCATGTCAGGTTTATGGAAGTATTAATTTGACTTTCAGACACGTAACCCAACATTTACCGGGTCAAAGTGCAAATGTGTAGTGTAACTCCTGCTGTGTTTAATATTTTTGGTTCCAGATCCTTTACAGTGATGGTTGACTCATGGATGTGGGTGTAAAATTGGAGGGTGGAAAACAGTTTTGCAGCCATGCATAACTTGTACTGTATATTTGGTGCCGTTTGGTGCATTGTGAAGATGTAAAGCAGTTAATGGGCTTGATGTACACTAGAGGGCACCAGTTACCTAAAAAGGAGAGAGCTTTGCTACTGGTTTCAACATCAAGCATAACCCAACTTAAATCCTTATCATCATCCATCACTACCGAGCAGAATTCTCCACATCATCCTTGGATCAACATATAAGGGCGAACTTACCTCCCTCTACCCAGAAAAAGCCTGCTATTGGATGTCTGACAAGTAATCAACCAGGCTGTGATTAATCACAGAGACTTGGCTGTGGCTAAGACACCCAGTGCCAAAGCCTGATTGGATGACCTCTGGCTGACCCTTAAACCTAGCCCACTCCTATCTGTACAGAGCCCTTGCAGTTACATCTCTTTTGCTCTGCGCTGCTCTCCATTGCTTGGTGCTGTGTCTTTGCTGTACATTGTACTTGCATTCCTTCTAAATGAATAAACAAGATAGAAAAGAACAAGGTCAGATCCTTTTGTTTGATGTCCTCCACATATTTCTGTTGATTGCCACATTATGGGTTGTATGTACTGTATATATTTGTCTTTTATCTCTGTATGCTGTATTTTTTCAATAATGAAAAATACCCGGACATATTCATATTCAGTGTAATGTAGGATGTTAGGGGTTACATGTTACCTAAGGGACCTATCTATCTAACTGCTAAGGGAAATAATTTGTGCATTGAATATAAATGAAATACCTTAACTGATGAGATAATTTCCTATATTACTCCTTGTGTCAATTCAAATTATTCTACCTCACTCACCTAATCTTCAAGTTAACTGATTTAAGCATCAGTTAAAATGCAGCAAGGATCCATTGAGTCTTATGTCAGGATAATATGGTGTAGTTGTACAGGTCCTTTCTAAAATCAAGCAGCAGAATTAACGAAAACTGAAAGTTGTATTATGTGACCTTTGAGCACAAACACTGCTATAATGGTAAAGAAAGGTGCATATTTTCTGTACAATGTAAGCTTGGTGTCAAATTAAAGGAAATAATATTTTAAATTCCACTAACTCCTCTTTGGAATGTTGAAACGATTCACGATTAAATTTTGATGAACCTGTACAGAAATATCATCATGTTTAAAAGACCGTAAGTGTAGGCTACGTTACATGGCATAGCCAGGAAAGAGTGCTTTAATTTGAAATCCATGAACTGCTGCCCTTCTCTTAATGTCAAAGAAGAGAGTGAGGAAAATGACATTATGTTTATTAAAAGCAGGTTGATCCATTCAGACATCCTAAGCAACGTAGGTACACTGACCATTCTCATGCCAAACAGCAGATGACAGTAAAATGCCACCCCTACTTTGTATTTAAGCTATGTTAGAAAAGTCAATAATCACTGCCACTTGTACTGTATTACAATGCTGATCATGAAAGACAGGAAAAAGGCATGTTGTTTTTGAGCCCAAAAGGCCCAATAATATATCCCTAAAAAGGACCAAAAAATGAAAAATGATCCAAACATACTGGATGGTCTGTTATTAAATTATAGGATGAGCCATAATACGACGCAGACAAAGGAAGGAAGAAAATAAATAAAATGCCACTTGAATAATAACAACATGGACACTAATCATAAAGACTTAAGGCTCATTTGGGACCTGAGGATTTCATACATACAGTGTACAACAATGCGGCTCACACTGCTCAGCGTGCCTTTGTTATGCACTTATCATGGAAGGATGAGGGAAGAAGGTGAGACATCAATTAATCAACACAATTCAGCTGCTCACAATGGAAGCCAATTTGGATGTGTACACTCTGCAGTTTCTGGTAGTGTAATGGATGGAAGAGAACCTTGTTGGCTCAAAACCTTTGGTTTGAGTCAATTTCATGACATGTTTTTTTCTTTTTTCTTTTTTTTTGAGGTTTCTATGTGATGTGGTGTCACATAAAAGCAAGAATAAAATCCAGGCAAAGGTACAAAGGTCCCAAAGTATTGTTTGTCATAAAGCAATGAGGCTTGAGAGAGTTCCCAGTTTTTTGGCAGGGATTACTAACAGAGTTGGTCTTACTTCTTAGAGCAGTAAGCTTCCCAAAGACAGTCCAAGGACAGGAAGGGAATGACTTTATGTCATTTCTTTATCTTGAACCAAGCTCAAATATAACTTCGCTCACATACATATGAGCTGTGTAAGTGCTTCATGTCTTATCCATGTTAGCCAATACAATTCCTTCATCCAAGAAATGTCCAAAGATACATATCCGTTCAACAGAAATCACATCATCCCCCCTAGGAAACATATACACATCCTATTGTGCGTCATATATCACCCTTGTCTGAAAGGTGAAAACCTTACAAGAATATCCACTGGTAGGATGGGAGAAGAGGAGAAAGAAAAAAAAAAGCTTCAGAAGGGCTGCAGCCGAGCCACGGTGTCCTTTCAGCTCCATAAAAGCAGCCTCTGAAAGAGACAGTTCCTTTCAATAACTCCTTTAGAAAGGTGAGGGAAAAGAAAAGATCTTCTCCACAAAGAGATCTTTGTAGAGAGAAGAGGAAAGAGACAGTGGGCTAAGGGAACAGGTGGAGAGATGGCTGTCAGCCTCTTTTTGCCTTTGTCCTACAGTTTCTCCTTTTAGTAAGCAGCTGTAGAGGCCAGTTCTTAGAGATGTTTGTCATAGTACCGTCCTGGCTGTGAGGATAAGGGCTGCGAGGTTGACCAAGGGAAAGGTCGACAGTTCTGGGGCTGCTCCCACAGCTAAGGAACCTGGAATGTACATTGAGAAAAACAAATCAAAATCTAATTTTGTTGCATTAATGCTCTACTTGATTAAAAGTCAATGTAAAAAATGTTTTTCAGACATGGGTTTCAGTATAAACTCTCATATAAGGAGTATAGGATGACATAAAATACCACGGGGCCCATTATTAATTTGGGTGCAGTGCAGGGTATAATAGTATAGTGTAGGTACGCAAACATGTCAATAGATGGCACTGGTACGCTGTACTCTGTTTTGGGGGTACCTGAATTTCAAAGAGTTGAACTTGTTATTGAGGCACTGAAATGGACACAGTTTTTAAAAAGTCCATGTCCTAACATTTACACTCCTTCTTTACATGTTAGACATTTAGCTGACACTGCTGTCCAGATCAAATTTACAAAAACGTGTAGAGACTTTGAAGGAAAAATCCACCCTTTAACACTTAAATCCTGTTAAAGAAACAGCTACTGGCATTGCATCTTGTGTTCCTGTGCCTATTTTTATTTTGTAGTCTACCTCTTTCATTCCCATGGATAACTGTCCGAACGTAACATGACAACATGATGTCACCTTGAGATATTTCCAGTGCAGCTACAAAGAAGTCTGACAGAAGGAAATATTTCAGCTATCTAAAATGCCAGGGTAAACATCAGGTTTTGATGTCAGTCCCACAGAACAAAAAAGGAAGTTTTCTTTCCACAGACTTACATTTTCGCACCTATTTTCAACAATAAGATAGGAGGAATGCATTGTAGATACACCAATTTCCCCACAGGCCTCAATGGATCATGACATGCAGCCGTAAGACATGTTGCTTTTTTCAGTACAAAATAACTCTTGGAGTGCACTGAGCATCACAAATCCATGGTATCCAATATTGCAAGAGTATCCAAGGGTGGATTTTTCATTTAAGACTCCATACTAGATCAAATGTCTTGCTAAGAGGGAGAGTGTTTTTGCAGCGAGATCTTAGCCTGACAAAGAATGTTTCACGGTCCAAGACTGTCCCACCTGCTATCCTGGGGATCGTGATCTGGCGGCTGCTGCTGCCCTCTCCTCCCTCACTGAAGGGTTTAATCTGGATGACGTAGTCCTGGTTGACTGGCAGCGACAGCTCCAGGGAGGTGGTGTTGGTCTCCACTACACTGGGACGGCTGTGTTTGTCCTGGCTGTACATCACCTATGGGAAGAAGAGGGGGGACAGATGATGATAACATAGTGGAGTCTCTGCAAATTTGGTGTGTGGTATGAGTGCAATCAATGCACTCTTGTTGACTTCCAACTCATGTCTCCCTCAGACAGCTCTGTGAGACGTGGTGTGCACTGGCTATGCTGCATTACCTCTGCAACTGGCTGGGCTGTATCTTAGGTATCTTCACATGATTGTGGTAGATCTCAAGAGAACAGGAAGGAGGAGAGATAAGGGGAATTTAGAGAGGCACCAGCCCAGATTTTTCCAGTTCCATCTTGATTCTAGGTTGAAGATACATTTACCCTTCCAATCTTAACAAACAGTGAATCCTACTTCCATGGGCCTGCCATTATGTGGGCACCTTACAGAAAATAACCAATTTTGTGCTTGCCAGAGATGTGTTTTTAGATGTGCCAGCCTATGACTGTACAGTACATGACTCAGACCCAGATGTGACAGTTGGGATTAAATTACTGGCATGTGTCTTATTAAGGGACTGGTTTTGCAAAAATAAGAAAGGAGGAATTTGCAGTGATATTTAAGTTGCAAACTGTATGGCATCACTAGTTAACATTACTCCTACATGAATAAGGCTCTGTCTATGCATGCCATGGTGTCCTAGCAATTCACATGCAGATGTTAATATATCATGAGATGGTTTGGATGCTTGCTTACTCATACTAATGCAGTCACAACTGGGAAAAAAACATTCAGTGTACTCTTATGAGGTAAGTGGACCAGCTGACAGTCTGTCAAGACTGTAAGTCTCCTTTAACTCATTCCCTGTTACATTCCAATCTATAAAACCACTCACTCATCATAGATCTGCAGCCAGATCCCCAGTACAGTTCGGGGAGTCCTCTAGAGGTGTGTAAAACTCTCCAATGGCCCAAGCTCCCCTCCTCACCTTATATCCCGTGACTTCTGACTCGTTCTCCAGGGCGTGAACCTGGTCCCATCTCAGGATGACCTTGGAGTTCGACGTGTCCCACATGATTTTGACTGGGGCTTGACTAGGGGCTGAGGGAGGGGGGAAGAAAAGAAAGGAAAACAACAACCCGCCCCAATCAATATACAGTAAGTCCAGAACCAACTCAGCGTGAAGGAGCTTTCTCATTATCAGTTTATCATCCCACTGTTAGGTGTGAGCCGTGACTCTTGGAGTATGTGCGTGGGAGTGAGAAGTGAGATATGTATCTGTGAAGGGGAGGAGAGACGGGAAGAGTGAAGACGAGGCACGTAAAAGTGTGTAACAGATGAAGACATGAGCTATGTTTTCACTGGGGGTGACAATTTGTATTATTAGCCTGTTACTATTTTACTCTTGGTTATAAAAGGGTTATCAACTCAACGCTGCACCTGCAGCCAGATATTAAAGAAACGGTAAAAAACAGAAGGAAACCACAGCACAAAAAGATAAAGTATATAAATCATTCTTCAATAAGCAGAGTCCTTACGTGGTTTCTTGGTTGTGACATTGACGATGGCACTCTGCGGTCCCAGCCCGGCACTGTTATAGGCCCGGAGGGACACAAAATAGGTACTGCTGCCCTCCAGATCCTTAATGAGCACTGAAGTTCTGTTTCCCACAGTTCTGATCACGCTGGCTGTTTCCTGCTTGTCCTTCTCTCCCCAGTACCGCAACTAATAACACACACACACAGATTATACTTTCTCAGCATGCATGAAATTACTGAGACATACAAACGTAATACAATACTTGAGGGCAGGATTCCTGTGGGACTTCAAGATGGTCAAATAGATTACTTCCTGAACGCTTGATCATACACTAGACTACCACAAAGAGGTCAATGTAATGCTGCAAAAAGAAAAATAGAAAAAACAGAAACAAACATATATATTTATCTATATGTATATACTGTTTGTACAATTCCTAATGTGTAGGCATGTGCTGGCTTGACCTCGTAGCCCAGGATGCGTCTGCGGTTGTTGCTCCAGGCCAGGGGCTTCCAGGTGACCTCCACCTCAGACGCCGACACACTCCTCACCCTAAGCCGCCCTGGAGCTCTGCTGGGCTCTGAGAGACACACAGGGAAGCCAGGATCGGGAAGAAGGAACTGAATCACTACGCCCACGTCTACATTATAACTTACTGTAGCATCATCCAGTTTCTTTCTGTAACCGTTGTGGTACGTACTACTGTATACAAAGAGGCTCCAACACAAAGCCCTTTGGTAGGGAGAAAACTGGCATCATGACCTATTTTTAAGATTATACATAATCAACACTGCGTAGAAAAAAAATTCCAGTGGTAATAGCTGATGACTTTTCAGCAATAATTACATGGATTTGACAAGTGTTGATCGAAGAGTTGCTTGTTCGTTCAGAGCTGATAAGGCTCTGGGGCACTGGGTATTCAAAACTACCTGTAGTGTTAAATTAACTCTGATGGGTGTGGATTTATCTAATCCCTGTCATAGTGTTAATCTTCACACTCAAAATAACAGTTGATTATGAAGATGAAGATGTTACAGTGCGTACCTTCTTCAGCTGAGTAGATGGTGGTCACTGGACCAAAAGGGCCCTCTCCCTTGTTGTTGTAGACCCCTACTTTGACTTGGTAGGGGGAGAAGGGAGGGATGCTCTCGTTCTTGAAGACATATCTTGAGGCGTCAGGCGATGTCACAGCAGCCTGCATCCAGCCCTGCGCCTCATGTGGGCGGAAAGCCACCACATAGCCAAAGCCTGGGCCGCTCTGTAGCTCCTCAGGCACAGGCTGAGGAGGTATGAGATGGCTCAGAGAGATGACTCAGATAGTAGGGCATGACTAATTTTAAAGATATTAATACCTACAAGAGATACAGCTATGTATGGATTAGGAATTAGCAATTAGAATAGTGCTGAGGGTGGTACTTTTGAGTCAGCTAACATATACTTATCACTGTGTCTGATTAAGTGTTTTCATACTGTGGATGATGAGCAGAGCACTACTCAGAAGAAGGGCTATAGAGTTATTCTTGAAATGTTCAAATACTGCATTAGAGCGGTGGCTTTCAAAGTGCGGTGTGGGGCCTCACAGGGGTCCTTATGGGGCTTTCAGGGGGCCCTGAGCAAAATGAGGAATAGTTTAATTTCACTATAATTTATTGTTCTAGAATTAACCATGATCCAAGAAAAAATGTGGATGATATTTTAACATTATGTTTTAATCTCACCACTTTGAATCTATTTGTCGGTGTCCAAGTATCTAAAAAATTTAATAACAAACCAAAATATCTTCTCTGTTATTATGGCAAAATCACTTCAAATGGGGGTTCACAGGTTAGTGAAAGTAAAGCTGGGGGTCCGGAACATGAAAAACCTCTAAAATCACTACATTATCGGGTCCTAGTCAACACAAACATGATTTTAACTGCAAAAAGCAAGAGAGTACAAACATGTCAGTGTTCACGGCATCGTCAATGACCTTTTACTGGTATGTGCCATATCAATAATTCAAATTCAAGTTTACCTCCCAAGTGATGACCAGCTCTGAACGACCTCCACCACCACCATTCACTCTGGCTGGAGTTACCCTGGGAGCTGCCAATCAATCACGGTTACACAAGTGTGTATACAGGTAATTTAAAGCAGTTTGTATCAGTGTTAGGACTGGAAAGAGTGGAAGGACGTTTTGACACATACGCATTTCTTTGGTGCGAGCCTTTTTGGAGGGTTTGCTGGGCTCTCCTGTTCCTATGCTGTTGGTTGCCAGGACTCTGAACTCGTACTCCACCCAGGGACTCAGGTCAATGACAGTGGCTGACAGCTGCTTCCCCCCCAGCAGCTCAGGAACTGAGAGACATCAGAGAAATAATCTTTCATCAAAGTCCTGCACGCTCTGCCACTGTAATTTAGCCAAGCTGGTGATGTGTTATTTAGTGTCGGTTCATTTCATGTGCGACTTTTGGAAGATGATTTTTTTTTTCATCTGCTCCACATACTTCACATTCATGCACCCCCACAGACAGAGAAAGTGGAATGAAACTGCCCTACCAGTGGTCACAGCCTGCCACCCCAGAGAAAAGGGAGTCCTGGCCTGGATGGTGTAGCTGAGGATGGGGCTGTGGTTGTCCAGTCCAGGTCCCCAGGACAGAGAGGCGGTGGTCTCTGTCATCTCGCTCACCTGAAACTCCACAGGAGGGCCGGGGGGACCTGGAGGGATAATTAGTCACAGTTCATTCCCACAGAATATAAACATATATATACTCTAGATTAATGAAGGCCAGAGGTAAGAGAAAGGCATACACTGAGTGGGAGGAAAATTATTCGTTCACTAGTAGGTGTAATGGATTGAACAGAGAGGTACTATCCCAGAAAAGAAACAACTGCTAACAATTTTTATTAAGGGTAGTTTATCATAGGCTTAGGCAATATCAAAAGTTTAATACCACAATATTGTATCATCAAAGTATCACTAATTCACCCAGCCCAACATCAACCCCTGTTATCTAGCTAACTCGCCAAAAGTTCCAGCAATAACGATTTTTTTAATCAAGTAGAAATTAAGTAAAACAATACATTTGTAACTAAAATCTATAGTAAAACAAAGAGGAACTTTAGCGCAGAACTCTTAATACTAACTCTTAACTATTATGGATATGTTGGAATTGCATCCACTGAACTAAATAGAAATTTCCAACATCTCTCAGAATAACGCTGTCAAGATAACTAAGCAGTATAAAGACTGGTCTTGCACAGTAATTCCATTTAGGTAAAGGGCTGGTGTTCTGAACCTGTGTTGTGAGGGACATCTGTACCTCTGACTATCACATCAGTGGCAATAGACACGCTGTCCACTTTGGTCTGAACGGCACATGTGTATTTCCCAGCATGCCTCAGCTGAATGTTCCTGATCATGATGTCACCAGCCGAGCGCTGTCCATATAGAAGTTAGAAGGAAAAAACACAGACACACAAACACACACAGACACATATAGACACAAAACAGGAAAATATCAGAATTCCTCAGTTGCAAAATGAAATAAAAGCACACCAAATATGAGTGCAATGTCACAGTGATTTCTTTTGGCATTTGGTTTATTAAATAATGGAAGAGAAAGTTATGACACAGATCCAAGGACACAACAAATGACTGAGTGCTGGTTTTCATGATGAATTATGAGGACAGTTCTTTGTGAAGAATTAAAAGGCTTCTTTCAGTTCCATCCCTTTTATTCAATCTTATTCCATTTAGTCTATAGATGCCTATTCAATGCCTAATGCATTATTAGCTTTGAACTTTAAAGTTACAGCTGATGCTAAGTTTATGTCTTATCTAAGGAAATAAGGGACTGTGAAACAGAACAAGACTCAATAGTTACTTTGATGTATACCCAGGGACATTTTTAGAGATAAAAATTGAACTGCTGCTTGCCATTCCCTATTCAGAAACCCCTGACACCATTAAAATGTTTTAACTGGGGATGAGATCGGCCACAGATCTCACAGTTTGGTAAATTTTATATACAGGAGAAGAAGAACATTAAGTTTGCCTCTAAATTGAATGAGACTTTAAAAAATCCTGCAAAATGCAAATACTCAAAGTTTATATGGGTTTTGGATATGGAATAAGTCCTTGGCACTCTCTGTCCATACTGTTGTCATAGTGCATCATTTCTGTGCATGTCATAACCTGCTGCAGATCCTATGCAACACCATGGCTGTGTATTTACAGAGTGCATTAAAATGTATTAGCTCAACACTACAGCTGGTTTACTTTTGACATGATTTATTGACAGGGATTGGCTATGTTGAATAAATATGAAGTAAGATTTTAACTGGAATACTGCAAAACTCACCAACTTATGTATAGTGAAATTAGAACCAAATTAGTTAGGATCTGTGGTGTTGGGCTTAGCTTGCCATTGGATCTTTTCAGCAGCCAGATGTAAACTTTTGTGACCCTCCAAAGGGGGCTGGTCTGCAGCACAGAGCTTTTCATTTCCCAGTCTGGAGTAATATAGTGGACAGAAGCTGATATGGGTGAGTTGCTGTGCAAGTTGGGCCTGAAATTTTCCGCAGCTTGCTCTAGGTTGTACTCGCTTATGATCATGACATTGTTGCACAAATGGAGCAGAGCAGCTTTCCACTGAAAACTCCATTTCAGTTTTAGCTATCCCTCTGTTTAAAATCCTTTTAAAATGTCCTGTAGTTGAATTAAAACAGTTTTTTCCAGATGGACACTATATGTTCCATAATTGTTATCTAAAACACAACTATTCACAGCTGTTACAGCAACATGCATGCAATACTGGCAGTAACAATAAGCCTCACAACACAGCAACAGGCATAGAGTTTATTTGGAGATCCTGTTTTTTATGCAGCTGCAAAATGTTATAAATCTGATGAAGTATCTGATGAAATCTGATGTAAAAGCTGTAATATTAGCAAATATTAGATGGCAGCCATCCAATACAGCTGTCAAATAGTATGAGTTGCTATCATTCTCTTAACACATGGACACATGCAGTGCAAAACTTGGAATGGGGCTTTCAATATTAGACTGCCAGGCATTTTTATGGAGCCGAGGGTACTGAGCATTAACCTTAACACTGTGTAAGAGCTCAGTTTCCCGGGGCAGCCTGGAGAGGCTGCCCTTCCTAAGGCTGCTTCAGTGTTACTTCTCTTCCCTTTTGGCACACCAGAGTGTAGTAAATATTGCCACAGGCGTGCACAGTCCTATCCACACTGCACAGTGCTTGTCTGTTATACTCCCATACAGGAGACCTCAACAATGCTGCTGCAGGGTTTGAGTGGAAGGTTACAGTAACTCTGCCCTGTGCTATCCTTCTGATATTGAATCTGAAAATAACAGCAGCTAGACACTGTTTCTAATTGAACAAAATCAGTCAAAAGTGTGGTTTTCCCTATTCAGACTTAGCAATAATATTATGTTTATTCCACTGTATATACAGGTATGATGCTGCTTTCACCTACTGATGTTATTCACCTCACAGTGTATTGGCATTTATTTCAGAGTGACATTTGCCCTTTCACCTGTATTTGTAACAAAGAAAAATAATTTGAGCATTTAGGAAACACTCCTTTGTAACATTGTCCAATAGTTAAAAGGAGAATCAGACACTGGGCCTGATACACTTATAGGGAGCTGAGCTTGGGTGGTAGCTACATTATGATGATGTCTGCACCTTAAAAGCCAATGACTCACTGCTGTGGCATGTTACATTTAAGCCCTATTCTCTTAGAGAGAGTTCACAGCCGACTTTGTCTGCTCAGTCATTTATACTGAAAAGTGTGTCTGTTGCCATAGTTCCCTATAAAAGAAAGAAAAAATCTCAACAAAATCTCCACCCGCACACAAATTACTGTTACCCCATTTTAGCCTCTACAAGATACCGAACATTGAATTAAACTGTCTAATGACTCATCACAATTAATATGTCACAAGTTTCCCTACCACAACATGTCAGCATCATGTCAAGTGTATGGTGCGAGGGAGTCAAGTGCTCAAATGAACTGTGGAGCTAAACACAATTAAAAAGCCCTCGCTGCTGTTCATGATCACAGCGAATGCAGAATCAACTGGAGGTGATAAAGAAAGCAGGACCTTATAATTGCTTTTCCTAATTAAAAGAGAAATATTCGGTGCTAGATGATCAAATGTAATGCATGGCTGAGCATTGAATCATGAATTCCTTGGGCGCAGCTTTTGTCAATGGAGGAGGTGTTATCAACAAGCGGAACAGGCAAACACAGAGCCCTCTTGTTAATTAAAAAAAAAATTCTCATTTGATATGATTCATAATGAATAAGGATTCAACACTCGTTTTCTTGGAAGATGCAGCTGAAAGTAAGCTGTAGTGAAATACAAGGTAAATGTGTTGATTGTCATTTTAATGGCGCTCATTAGACTCACATTGTTAAAAATGTTGAAGTTATCATTTTGCAATCGTCAATAGTAAAATATGAATGAGTGAAAATTCCTGTTGATTTAAAAAGAAAGATTTTTGAGGATTACAAATTGTGACTTGATGCTGTGGTTTTAAGACACATGGAGTCCAAAACAGCACTGAATAACAGGAAAGCACTTACACCGCCAACTTTTTCAAAGTACCCCCCATGGGTTCCAAAGTGGATAAGCTGTTCATTGAAGAACCAGGTGAACTTGAGGTCCAGCGTGGGGTCATGGGATACCTGGCAGGGCAGCACAATGCTCTCACCCACTGTCACATCCAGATGCCCTGCTGGACTGGTGATCACGGTTGGCTCTGGGAATACAGAGCACAAAGTTACAAAGGAGGCCATAAAACCAGCATTCTCTTTGGCCATAGAGAATGATTTTACCTCAGGGTTTCTGCAGTTGCATGAAAAGTTATCCACTTATTCCAGCTGCTTTTTAAAAAAAAATGTCCAGGGAACACTGAGAAATGGCTACGCTTTAAAAAAAAAGTGTCACTCTCACAAACAGCTTTTGTCAAATCCCTTCTTAGATATTAACCAGACATTAATAATAGCTTTCAGGATATATTACTTTTGATTCTGCAGGTGAGTTTATGTTGTATCGCTCTCTGCAGGTTCCATAAACTGGAGAAAGACGTGATATATCACTAAACAACCACAGGGAACAAGAAAAAAAAAAGACAAAAAAAAAACACCCAATGCCATTTCCACAGGTCAGATACAAGTCTATAATTTGGCTCTGTTTGTGCCTAGACAAAAAGCCATCCTATTTCAACCTCAGCGTGGGGTACATCAACATAATCTTTGGTCCGTCTCGGTTGGGTGTCTAATTCAACAGCAGTGCAGTGCAGAGAATATAGCACAGGCTGAGAGGCCCATACAGCAGTCCACTGTGAATTATGCATGCATGTCATAAGCATCTAATGGACAAGCAAGCCAACGCAGCATGTCAGGGAGAGTAAAGGTCTATATTCGGCTCTGTCAAAACAAGCAAGCTTGTTTATCTCACACCCCCTAAGGAGAAGCGACTGGTCGTGGCAATGCATTCCAGGTGAGTCTTAGGAAAGTTTGGCACCAGATTGCAGAAGGAGAGGGGGGAAAACTTTCCGCATCCTATTGCAAAGCTGTCACAATCATTTCCTGTTAAGGGGGGAAATCTCAAACTGGCACCCTTATTCCCAGCAGTGCACTGCTTCTCAGCATGGCAACTTGCATAAATCTAAGGATGTTCCAGTACATTAGATGTAGACTTGAAAAGGTATTAATTGTGTTTATGTCACTATATTGTTAGGAAAATGCGTTTCACATTTAATGTTAAAATCTTTTTTTTAAACTAGTGAAAAGAACTGCCAGTGGAATGAAATAAACCAGTGCTTCCAGTGCTAATCAAGAAATTTCTTCCATTTTCTATGGGCTAATCTGCCTTATTCTAACTTGTTTCATCATATTTATACTTGTTCCCAGAAAAATCCCGAAACAACCTTGAAACTACACTGGAAACAAGTGGGATTATCTCATCCTACTAGCACTTGTTTTCATTGTACGACTGAAACTGAGACTGAATGCCTTATTAAGGTGGAAATTGTTTGCAGTGTAGACTCAGTTATAATTGTCCCACAACTTCTTGGTACTGTTCATACTGCATTGATCAGAAAAAGGCTGCATTTTGATGTTTTCACTCGACTGGTAATTGCTGGGATGTTTAGATATGCCTGAGCACCAGAAGTCAAAATTAATGCAATTTAAATAGTGCACTTCAATGTCAGTTATGCCTGAATAACATGCTTGGGATGAACTGGCAGTGGGCATCAACGGCTTCAAAACGGCACCGTTGGAATTTCATGAATATAACCTACCAATATTAGTTTTAAACATACACATATGTGTGATAGGCCCATTGATATATGCAAAGAGGCTGTGAAAAAAAAGAGTAAAAGTGGGCTTCTATACCAACCAAACCAATTTGCAATTCAAAAACTTCTGAAGAGGAATCACCAAAAGGCATTTTAATAGAGCACTGTTGTTGACTCTGCTCTTTAGAAAGGCCTAGAAAATTCATTGCCTTGCAGAAGCGTGTGATTTGAATGGATTGAAATCTTAAACAAACTGAGCATGGCTATTAGCCATCATACAAAAAGTATGAATTAAACATTGAGGCACAGGAATGCAATGAGCCTGAAGTCACGCTTCCTCTAGCCACGGCCAATCAACTAATTGCAGTGTGTTTCTGACAGGTAACGAAGGGGGAGTCTTCACAGTAGCAAATGCATGTATGTTCAGTCACTGTGTGGCCATGGAGTGTGCAGTGAGGGTCAGTGATGGATAATTTAAAATGCAGCAGTGGTCAGTTGGCTCTTACAGCTCTTGCGATGCAGATCGATGTTAGCTTATTACAACGGCCGAATAATAAAGCTTGCATGAATCCTGCTTTTCCACCGGATTAACACCAAAGTTTTAACAAATAACAACCCATCCCATTCCTGAAACCCATGACACACAGCACATAGGCAATTTCCACCTTTTGTTGAAACCATCAAGGGCTTATGACTGAAGCCAAGCCAAGAAAAAAAAAATGAAGGCTTACCTTTAACCAAAAGACTGCCAGCACTGCTCGCTACTCCAAATTGGTTTCTGGCTACACACGTGTAGACTCCGGCATCCATTTTCGTAACATTGGCAATCCGTAGGCTTCCATTATCCAACACAGTGACTCTGGGGGTAAAAAGGGAAATTCATCACCACATTAGGTCAGTTGACAGCGCCTCACAATTAGGCTAATAATCCTGAACTGAAATACAGCTCTTCTTGTGGAAGGCTGGGTGGCTGTCACTTGATACTTGCACATAAGTGAATACAAAGCTATTCTGAATGAGCAAATCCAACATCTGAAAGCATTAAAACTTTAGCCGGAAGTTTATCTTATTTATTTTAATTGGTACACTTTGGTGAGAGATAACAAGAAACTTATCTTAAAGAGTTATGGTATGATTTCTCATGACTTTACTCGATAAAACCAGCAAGAAATCACTCTGTAAGGGGAAGATCCTGTCTTCATCAGTTTCTTCAAGACTTTTTGAGCCTTATGTATAAATACTACATATGCACAAAGTGGAGGCACAAACAACTTTCTGCACAAAGTTTGAGATTTGTATGAACACACAAACAAACAGACAAATAAATTAATTTGCAGTGTGTGTATTGCTGCACATTACCTCTGTCATATGTCCTCAAAGAGATTTGGGTATGGCAACACTTCAACGACAACTGCACCTGTTCCTTTCACTCCACTGTAGGACTATTCATATTGGCATGATATAATTATGTGTTCAAAAGACGTTTATGATGGTAATTTTTAGTTTTGGAAATACTGCCTCAACACACCTATACTGATAAAACTGAACGAGAGATTTATTTACCACATTCCCGGAGTGTTGCTTATCAAACTGTGATTGTCACATATGCCATGTTACATGCACCTAATTAATTTTGACAGTTACTTAAGTGCCCTTTGATTTAGAGGCCTTACTCCTCAAAAGCACTGTTGAGAACTGAAGGAAAATGTAACATAATAACAAAGCTACTTTGGCCACAGTGAGTTAAGCACTATTATTTGTGGCAATATGGAAATCACCGCATTTATGATGTGCCATCTTCATGTGTAATGACACAAATAGCTGCTAAGCTCCACAGCTATTTAATTATCATCTGAATAAATGTGATTTATTCAGACCAAATGATTAACTGTCAGATAAATCTGATGGTAAATGTTCATATTAATAAAATAAAAACTTGTACAGCAAATACTACTACTGTTCTACTACTACTAATAATCATCATAACAATGCTCATGAAAACAACAAGGCACATAAGGTGAAGATCCAGTCCCATTAGTTCTTGGATGAAATACGATACAGTTTTGTAAATGTCAGAGAAGTTTTCACCTGTGAAATAAACTCTATTTGCCACTTGTGGGGAAATAAACAGAAGTTGAACTTCACTGGACTGGAATGTCCAAGTCACTTAGATGCTCATTTCCTCTATTCTCATCATCATTCAAGTCTACCAAATTTGATCTGACACACATTTTGAAACTATGATTCTTAATATTTTTTTAAATGTAGTCCCATACGCAAACAATCACAGCGATAGGCCAACGCATTACAATTTGCACCATTAACTAGAAATCATGACTAGAAATCATGAATTCTTTGGTCATTTATCATAAATACTGGTAGGAATAACATGGTGGGTCAAACTTCTCAGGTGAAAAAAATAAACTTTAGAAACATTCGTGTCAGCTGCTAAAGGGATGTAATTTTTGCTGGAGGATGAAGTTTTGAAAGGGCACAGGCTTCAGACAGGCCTTGATTATAGTGTGTACAGACAGAATCTGCACAAAAGACTCAGACTAATCAGACTAAGGAAATCTGCATATAGCATTCATTTTGCCCAATTCTTTCATTGCATTTTGAGTGGAGTCAAGGACAGATAATGAAAGGAAAAACACATTTAAGTGGTTTGGTGAGCTCCTCAAACCTAGGACAGCCAAGTATTTTGTTCACTCGAAATGAATGACAGGGTCAAAACTGATTGAGGTGCACAATAAAAAGCCTTTCTCTATCAAATGGTTTGATTCATGTTATTTTCCTTGGTGCCGGTGAAACTTATCTTCACCTCAGTGAAAAAGTGGCCACAGAGTGATGAACATCTGCAGCATTTGTTCATGTGCTCAGAGCGGTGATAATGCATTACAACCATTAAGTTCAAAGACATTGTTTAGACAAGCAATTATCAGATATCACTAAAGCAAGCGTGATATAATGCATCACTGATTTATTTATTACTCATACCCACTGTTCATGTGTTTGATCATGATGGACATCTTGGCTTTTATTTTTTTAATATCAAGGCCTTCATTTTCCTTGTTCTCTCTCCTTTAATCTCTGTAATAACCCGAAGTACTCAATCTTGTCCCAAGGAGCCTTATAGTGTGTCCTTAATAAAATATTTCCATTATCTAGCTGACACAAACATTGATTCACTGGTAGTAGTGGCCGGCCTTACAACTCTCAGCAAAATGATAATGGAGAAATAGTGATGCGAGTCTATAAGGGTGAATCGCTGTTCATGATCATCATGAAATCCCTGTTGTGCATCTCTAGAGAATAAAAATAACAGAGGAGGCAGGAGGGTCTTGCTGTTATGGAGCCCATCCTTCAGTTGTCACACAGGAGGACCCAAGTTGGTGAGAATCTGCCCTGCTGAAACGTCCTTGAGCAACGCCGAATCCCTACCAGCTCCAACCTCCCGGGAGAGGAGCAAGCAAAAAAGGGAATTTCCCTATGGAGATCCATCAAGTATCACACGGTTAAAAATAAACACTCTAAAGCCAACAAGACAGTCATTGCTTGTTGAACTATTAATTAATTTGGCCTGGCCTTATCAAAGTTTATTACAAACAAGTGGTAACCATTAAGATTCATTTGCACAGATGATGTTTTAATATTTCATGATGTGAAACAATTGATAGAATTATGTTCTGATGCATTGGCATAACTGGTAGATGATATGATATGCAGTATGATTTATACATAGAGGAAGACTGATAAATCATTATTATTGCCATGTGTTGGGATTTATTTCAATGTAAAAAGAAAACAGTTGCCTAAAAAATGATATAATTGATATAAATGATATGAATTATGTTGGGTTTTTCTCTGATATCACCTATCAACTAGTTTTATGAGGAATTTCCTGACACACTTGTGTCCTAATTAGCCTGTTGAAAAATGTATATCCCTGTAAATCTTTGCATTAAGCTCCCCTCTCATCATCTGAACTCCACACGATGCTGTTAAAGGGCTGAGCCGATGTTTCAAGCACATTAAACCGCTTTAAGAGAAGAACTTACCCATCCCTTCCTTAAAGATCACTAGAAGGCAGCCTGGACCTTCCAAGATGATCAAAAATGACCCGCTAAGCCTACAAGGCTGGAAGAATTAAAATACATTAGCCCCTTCTACAATGTTCGTTCCTTAGGGAGCAGGAAGTATATTCTCCCAACTGAGCCGAAGGCCTCCTTTGTAATGGACCATAATAAAGAGTTATGGATATGAGATGTCACAGGGATAAGACTTGGCATTAAACGGTGCAGTAGCCAATGTCAGACTTCCTCCTTATCAAAGGTAGGGGGAAATGGAACAAGATAAAGATGGAAGGGGCATCTTCTCTCTAAAACGCCTTCTCTTTGGTCCTTTTTTTCCCCCCTCGTAGGGTTCTCTGGAGCAATTAAGGTGTTGGGGAAATTTGTGAGGTCCATTAAAGCGTGGTGGTGAGAAATATAGTAAACAAGCACTCTTCTTAGACCTTATTGGCTGGTGTTAAAGTGAGCTACTGGCTGTAATCTAAACCCATGGCTTGTCTCTCTGCGGTACAACAAAAAACTAAGTGACCGTAAATGAAAAACATTCTTCTGGCCACTTAAAAAGGATTACGTAATAAACTCGGTATATTGCTATTAACTTGTAGTATTCATGAGCGCTTGAAAATGAATACAGAATCAAACACAGGGGTCTGCTCATTTCACTTTTTGGCAGTGCACTTTCTGGACTGGCATTAAGTCCAGTAAGCTCTTGACCGTTTTTAGTAGCAGGAATATAAATGGATTTACTTTACAAGATGAAACAACACACACAGTTTAGCGTAACAATCTTACACACAGCGGTTCAATTTAATGCCAATATTGTAAGAGCTATTTCCTATATCCATTTTACAGTTGTTGGCAGCGGTCAGCACTAAAATTAAATTATGGTAAGCACATTATGTTAACCTTACGGCTCCTTGTGTAAGTGCACCGCAATCCTGTTACAAGGCTATCCTGTTATACATGCCTGGGACATGAACTGTTGTAGCTATCGCCGCCGCATGATTTCATTAACTAATCAGATCCCGCCTTGTTCTTAGATGATTTGTTCTCCTCTGCTCCAGATCCTTGAAAACATTATCCCTGGAAGATTAGAAGGAATTACGGGTATTTTAGCCAGTGGGATGGATTAGTGCTGTGCCACTCCTGTAATAGCATTGGTAGCAGCCCCATCTCGATATGGAGGAATGTAAATGCTAAAGAGCCTGGAACAGGGGAATTGGTTTGTGGGAGATTTTTCAATAACGTTAAACCCCATCATCTTATATGCTGCTCTCCCACTTCAGGGCAGGGCTATAACATAAAATCTCAAATGGGGAACTCTTTTTTTTTTAATGTGTACCATTGATACTGCACATTAGTGTACTCGAAATTGGTAGAAGTCCAAATCACAGACATGAAATGATGTAAGCATAAGCATGTTGTGGAATGCACTTCTCTTTCATTACTTCAGAGGATGGAAAATCTGCTAACTAAGTCTAACATTTAGCAGGCACTTAATCTGGTGCTGATACTGCTGCTCCCCCTGCAACAAAATGCATCTCTCCTGTTAACCAAGATGTCTCAGCCTCGCATCGGCATCAAGAATCAGTTTTTTGCTCCACCCTGTTCTCACCTTTATAGTTTCCCTAACATATTGTCTGGGCTGGGGGAGGTGAGACACAGAGAAACCTCCTGCACCCCCACTGTGGTGAAGATAGATATCCCGGAGGGAGGGTGTAGAAAAGCTGCTGAGCCCGTTGAACAATTAATCCCAGATCAAATGAGAAATTTGGACCCCCACCACCTCGCCACATGTAGCAGCAGGTGTGCCTTGACTCCTGCTGGCACATGCCTGCACAAATAAAGATGTTATCAAACAGAAAGTGGAAACTGTTGCATCAAGGAGAGACCATATAGAGTGTGCGTTATTGTGTACAATTAGAGATGATGTAAAGCACTCTTTAATAAGTGTGCTACACTTGTAACTGACTAGCAGCTACAGGTGTCAACATCCGCTTTCAACCAACAATGCACTGTATTTTGATTTGCTTCCAATAGTTAGGCCGGATTACATTCGCATTTGTAAAACAGTGCTGTGATTCACTTAGAACCAGACCGAGTCACGACTTTTCTGTTGGATGGCGGTAGGCTTGTTTGTGTTACACCGGTGTTAAATGCATGTTCCCACCTCTCCAAACAAACCAATTTAACAAAGTAAACACACTAGGTACCATGGTCCACATGGAAAGTGTGAAAGCACACTAAGTCTGCTAATGTGCTAAGCTTTATGGTTTAAAAAAAAAAAAAAAAAAAAAAAAAAAAAGTTTTAGTTTTGAAGCTTTCCAGACAGAGCAACTAACATGGCATGACCCCAGATTCACTTGAGGTAACTTTCAAAAAGACAACAAGGGT
>OMKZ01022129.1:0-46649 GCA_900302535.1 Neoniphon sammara | reverse complement strand
GGTGACATTTTGAAGTGACAGGCCTCCTCGACGCCATTTAATTCCCTTGGAGGGAACCCAAAATGAGGGCGGAAACAGGGGAGAGGAGGAAAAGAATGCAGAAGAAAGAGTGAGAAAGAGAGTACAAAAGAGAGAGAGAGAGACAGAGAGAGAGAAACAGAGAGAGAGAGAGAGAGAGAGAAGGAGGAGGAGTGATCCATTCTAATGAGGAATAACAAATGGCCCCCTTGGCCTTCCTCTCCTTCTCCCTCTCTCTCTACATCGCTGACCTTTGGGTTTGGAAATTGATTTACTGTTGCCGCGGTTGACGGTGGCATTTTGAAAATGGTAACACCCCACCTCATTAATATAGCCACATGTACGGAGAATATGTTACCTTGGCCACCCGCCAAAAGAATTTTTACAATGTTATTTACAAATCAATACCGGAGATGCACAGGTGGAGTGATAAGGGTTTCACTCGATTAAGGATGTGTGGCAAATAGAGGATGTGACCTTTCATCAGCCCTTCAAAATTAAGCAAGTAGCAGACAGTGACGATTGACTGAAAATTGAAATGTTCATGACAATGATGCCTATTTTTAACCTTTGAAATTTGCCTCGCTGCTCATACAGAGTTTGTGCATACCTATTTCTGTGTCATCATGACATACAGTTGTGAGTGGAGCTCTTTAATCTTCAGCACTGGGTGTGCGTTTTGATTCAACTCTAATTAAAGTGCCCCAGATTCTGCATCTTATCTCAGCCCTCAATCCAAGTTACAGAAAACTAACACCACCTGCCCCATTTAAAGAAATGTCCAACAACAACAGCAACAACCCAGTTTAGGCCTCATTACCCAATCCCAACACTGACACTATCAGTGGCTGTGATTCACTGGAGCCATTTCCTTTAGGCAAAGAGCACATTCACTCCAGCAGCACAATAACACAAAACAAGCAAAATTGCATAAATGTGAAATGTATTTTGGATGATAAGGCATGTTTCACCCTCCCCGGAGAGAAGAGACTTAATGGTAAAATTGAGAGCAGCAGATAGGATAGATTGAGCACGAGATTATCAACACAGTCCCTGGTTGATGACAGGCAGAAAATGGCATCACTTTGGCTCTGTTGCAAAACACATACAAACACCCTCCCACAACACACACACACACTTTTGATGCCAAATTTAGTCCCAAGCAAATGCAGCAATTTCAAAGTGTCATGTTCTTGCCAAGTACAAGCCTCTGAATTGGAACCATTATTTGTTTCTAAGCAAAATGAATCCAACAAACACTGCAGTTACACATAGTGCATTCTTTAAGTAAACCGGTACTGACAACCTGGGTATGTAAGCATTCAATCCCAGCCACCTCTTAAACCTCTTGCACATGAAATTCTGTTCGTCCCAACACACTGAACTGTCTGTCGGCCCTTTTTAATGCAAAGAAAGAGGCATGGCACACTCGGGTACGTCTACATGCCTGTCATTTTGCTACTTTCAGTCGGCCTGACATGATGACGTCAAAAGAACATTACACCCTTCATCAGACGGAGTGTGATTAAATTTAAAAGACAAAAGTAATGCTCTTATGCAAATAAAGAAAAGATTATTGTTTGTGACTTACTGTAGCTGGTCTCTTTCTGTCAATTATGCTTTTGATTTAAGGTCGTACCTCCCATCAATTTTTAATGGAACATTTTACCCAGAATCCAAAAATGATATTTTACCACTTAAGACCTATAGGGCAATCTATCTATCAAGATAACTTCTGTGTGATTTGTCGAGGTTTCCAGTCCGGCACGATCTTCCCAGCCTCCCAACACCCCAACACAATGGAGCTGACTGGGTATCTTGTTTTATGAAAAATGTATCCATCCACAGATAGATAAAGTTTGCTGGTCTTCGGCAGGAAATAGTTCCCATCAAAAGTCTTCACTCCAAAGGGCTATAGATTATGACGGGTATCTGTGTCATTGTTTTTGGCAAGAGCTGCTGCTGTTGAGTTTTTCACATGTAAATTTTTGGTAGTTTGAAGTCCACAAAACATTACCCATCCAAACGAACTGTACTGGAATGCCAGGAGACAGGAAAGGTCGCACCAGACTAGAAACTTCACCAAATCACATAGGAACTATCTGAACGGATAGACTGCACTAAGGGTAAGTGGGATATTATCTGTATTTTGGGTGAACAGTTCCTTTAAAGCACTGCTGATCCTTGTTTGCAGGAATCAGTATCTGACTATTTTATCAAACTTTTCCCACCTCCATGGGGTCCAGAGGGTCTCCGTTCTTCAGCCAGCGGTAGGAGGGCTTGGGTTTGGCATTGGCCTTGCATTCCCACACCAGCGTGTCATCGATGGGCTTCTGGGCATCCTGGGGCTTCTCAATCAGGTGCGGAGGAGCTGCGAGGTCACAAAGCGTGTAAATTAACACCTCAACATTACACCAATGGCTGAGAATTAGCAGTAGGCTGCAGTTCTAGAATAAATCAATGAATCAACCTAGCAGGCAACTCGTTTATTAATGAAGCATCCGAGCGTGCAAATCATCAATCCACTTCCCATTAACCCAAACCTGACCTCCGCTTGAAAAATATATAAATAAAAACAACTGTAAAGGGTTAATATGAGGTAGGTTCAATAGCCATGTGTTATTGTAAAATGAACGGCTGACAGATGAATTATTGAGTTATTCAGGATCATAATACATGCACAGATCTTGTACAGGAAAGTGATTTACTGGTTTCCAAAATGCTTGGTATCAAAGGGTTGTATTTCTTTACAACGGTGTAGTTTATAACAAAGACATGTTCCTTGTTTGTCTTTTGAAACATCCCAAATCTAGATAGAAAATGCTTGTGTATTTACGACAGTGATCCTGGTGTCACATAAATGACTAGTGCCTTATCTCTGGTGACAGTGTCGGGAGATTTATGGCATTTTTGAGGCGCCCACATAAATTCTGTACAGCATGTCCTGCCAGGGTCAAGGGGAATGGGGTGGGCAAGTGGTCCTGTCTTACTGCCTGTATCATTATAATAATGTAATAATAATAATGTGATTTATTTTTCTTGATTGAAATTCTTTTCACTTGACCCTCCTCTAAGGAGGTCGGAGTACAGGTTCAGAGAAGAGCATCTCTGAAACTTGTAGCAACAGGAAATTGAATCCAGGTTTTGCAGACAAAAATAAATAAATAAATAAATAAAATAGTTTCTCGCACTACAAGGCGACCATGACAACTAAACCATAGTATTATGAATAGACCTGCGTCTTTGAGTCAGACATAATGTGCTTAGAGGATCCCAGATGGAACTCAAAAATTATATGGTGTTTTTTAGGGGGCATTTCTTAAGAGCAAACTATCTTGTCCTGTCCTAAACAGTGGTTTTAAAAAATCAGTCTTCTTATATAGTGAATTTAAAAGGCCCAATAATGAAACCACTAGATGATATGAAAAATCAGTGTAAAGACAACATGAGTGTTTTCATAAAGACTTAAGGTGTTTCCTGTTTATTTCCCTTTGTATTTCTTATCTTCTGTAACAGCGTCTTGCTCAACACACTGCCTGAAGTGCATGTTTCTTGGCAAGAACAAATTCTGACTCATTCAATTAACATTTAAAAGCTTATAACGAGAAAAAACTGCTCTTCAGGCCCCTATGAGAATCAGAATAATATTATATTATTGAAAAACAAGCCCTCTTCCTCTCTACATTCCATTTACAGGAGGAAATGGTATAATAAATGTATTGGGAAGCGAGCAAACAATGCTGAACTGAAAATATTTCACTAAACAAATACCAGATGACACCCTGCCAACAATATTACAAATGAGACCCCCAGAGATAAAATAATGGAAGGGAGAGCATGATGCAAGAAGCATCTTTACCAAGTCAATCTGATCTTCCACAAGCCTATTCAAATGCATTCACCGGGTAAAACATGGTCTAATTTCATAAATCCCTTGGAACTAAGCAAGGGCAATTAAGTGGGAAATCGAAAGAGAGGCCACCCCTTATTGTCCCTGTGCCAGCATTGGTTGGGTGTCGCAAACACCACATCCCCATATTGATTCCCCTATTCCTCTATAGTCTTGATGGATGTCCCACAAGCTGCCGTCTATGGGAGTTTAAAATGAGATTACAGATTTTTATCACCTGGCGTCCAGCCAGTCGGCCGGGCTTTGAGAAGAGACAGGACTTAAAGCTTACAAGGAGAAACATGACTCCCACACGACTACAGTGGAGGCAGGCCATGCAACTTAGTACCAAGGCTGATAGCTGCTTGTTTGAAATGGAAAGGTTGAAAAGTCATGATCTTGTTTATAAAATGACTATATTGCACCTTATTCTCCATTACTGTGATGCTGTACTGCTCTTTGGATGGGCACTTATCTTTATAGTGAAGCATGTTTAATCCTTAGCCTACCTGCAGATACTGTGAGCGTTTCATCCTACCCACAGGTAATGAAAAAAAGAAAAAAAAAAGAAAAAAGAAAAACTTTATTATCATATCAAAGGCATCCTCCTTCTGAGGAGAGAAAAATCTGGATTTGATGATTTCAATCGTGCCCATCCCTACAGGGCCTTGTGGGCAGACATCATCAATGCATAAACAGTCAAATAATGGAGAGCGAAACCATAAAAATCCTTCATCAAGGGCCATTAAAAGCTTTCTGAGAAAATGGGCCATAAGTCCAGTGTTGGTGGAAAAAAAAATCACTTCTCTCTGAAGGGCAGTATAAATCTGTGTGCACTACAGCCCCATGTTAGCCTCTGGCACAATAAAAAGCTTGTCACGAATGAACTATTGGTAATAGTTTAATTTACTACCACATCCCACTATATGATGAAGTTATATATGGGTCCTAATAAAAGCTACAGAATGCATGACAACAAATATAACTTCTGACAGGAGGGAAGAGACCCCCACCCTCCCTCCAAAAAATAAAAAACTAGACTTTTATAAGGCACGATTTTCCGTTTATGCTTGACAGCGGTGACCCTTTGAGGGTTTATTCTGAAATAAATCTGAAAGCTATGAATCAGTGGGTAGAAGATTTGGTAAAATTCTCTGCATCTACAACAGGACTGACAGGTTGAGGGGATCTGACATTTTTCCTTCCAAGACAAAATGATGTGAAGTATGGTATGTGTGAGACCAAAGTCACTGAAACGGCCTTCCTACCCACCGTAGAAAGACAGCTTTCCTTTGACCGAGTTTCTCCCTCTGGTGTTTTCAGCCACACATTCATATATCCCTGCATCCTCCTGCTGGAAGTAGGGGATCTCTAAAACTCCGCTGGCTTTGTTTATGTCCACCTTCCTGCCAAAAGAAGCTCCATCCACTCTTCTCCAGCTGATGGTTGGCACTGGGCTAAAGGCATGCAGATACAACAAACAGCAAGGCCACAATATGAATGACACTCCTTAAACCGGTTTTATCTAGGAATTTACCCTAGTCCAAGACATTTTTTCCCCCTATGAATATATAAAAAAAAAGAAAGAAAGAAAAAAAAAACATTGATGAAGCATGTTAATCTATGATTAGAATCTGCATGGCTAATTGCTCAGAGTGTTTCTTCACTGTAGACACCATAAAGTCAGTACAAAAAGGACTCATTAGAATGTGAAGTGCTCTGCCTTTGAAATCGCTTCACAGGGTCTTCAAGCATTACTATGCGGCTTAAATTAACTGTAGACAACTAATGGTAGAGTAAGGACTATGGCATAATAATACACAGCGGGACTTACTTTCCAAGTGCAAAACATTCCAGCTTGACAGTGGAGCTTTTAGCGACAGGGACAATGTCGGGAAACTGCACTTCAATCTTTGGCTCGTATTCACCCATCACGCCTGGAGTAACAGTACCAAACACATAATTAATGCTATGCATGTTTGGAGGGACCTTTTTCAGCTCAAGGCATGAAAAGGTCACTGAAAAGCAAACACAAAAACAGGTTCAGGCCATGAATGTGTTAGTTAAAGCTCCTTCTGAGTAACTCTGGATCTGTCCTTAATGTCTTTGAACTCTTGATGTATCCATATGTCCAAAATGTCTACTGGCATTTCATTTTTTTTCCGTTGCTACTGTCATGACAGTTTTTCAGCGAGATGGCATTGAATAAATGCTGTATTCTTGAGTTTTTTTAGCCTATAGCTAGTTAACCAGAAAACAAGACAAGTCAAACTAATATTTAATGATATACAAAATCAGCTCCATGGCTGTAAACCGATGTGCAGTGTATATTAAACAGGAAAAATTCAAATGAAAGATAATAAAATATCAAACAGCCGAGACAAACACAAACAACAGTAGTGGCAGGCAAACCGCAAACAACACAGACAGACAGAATCAACAGAGGACAATTTTAAAAAGTGATAAAAACATCATATACCACAGCACAATGGCATATACAATCAACATAATAATAATAATAATAATAATAATACATTTTATTTATAGAGCACTTTTCAAGGTACTCAAAGACACTTTACATAAGTTAAAACAACCATAAAAAGCAAACATTTCAAACATGTAAAAGACAACATAAATCACACATTAAAAGCAGATCTGAAAAGGTGAGTTTTGAAATCCAGGGCCATATGCAACTGCATAATTTTAGCACTAATGGAACCCCATCTATCCAAGCCCAAGTTTATGAATGTGCATGCACAGTAAGTGGGAAGCTTTCAAAACCCTACCATCAACGCGTAGCACGAGAGGTGTCGGCGGTCCTTGCACGCTGCTTTTGGTGACCGTGTTGGTGACCACGCACGTGTAGTTGCCCACATCGGAAGGTTCTACTTTGGCGATGTAGAGGTTCCCTGTCTTCTGGGACACGAACCGCCGACTGTCCTGGATGACAAACGACGGGTACTGGTTGAAGATCCACGTGAAGGTTAGCTCTGTGAACAAACAGAAGGATGCTGGGTATCAGCCACACAGGGTGCAAGGCAAAGGCTCATGCTGCTCCTATCTACAACACCTGTAAAGATAATGTGCCCTTCATCAGCAGTTTCATCACTGCACTTTAAATGGGCGCCCTCAGGGATAAAGCAATTAGTGGATCAGACTATGCCCCAATCTTCAAAGAATAATTAATGCCCTCAAGATGGTAAAAGTTTCACAGGCTCACTGCGTACAAGAGATGGTGCAGTGATACTTCTGAGGACAGGAACTGTTGGCTTGTCAGGGAAGCTGTTGGGACCGAAGAGGTTCTACTATCCGAACATCTGTGTTTACATCTCCGGTGTGGATCTTGTCTGCATTCTGTGATTGTCCTGTTGTGTTGATGATGTTTCTTTTTTATTATATATTGTTTTATTTTCTTATTTTTATTTTTACATTTTTATTATTCTTGGCGTGTATTTCTTTATATGAATTTATTTTAAAATACAGAGAGAGAGGGTGCGCACACACAAAACACCAACTGCCGTGATGCTGTTCATCTCCCTTTGTGGTTGTCATATCGTAGCGGAGGACCCTAAATCAACCATAAGCTGCAGATCTAGCATAAAAACTGTATAATGCCCAATAAAACCAATGTATTCTGGATCATGCTATTCAGTAGGGTACCGCCTAGTCTACTATTCATCATCCATGAAAACAAGCTTCCTGAAAAAGACTCCCAGTACTGCATCAACCAAATGGACTGCAGTCAGTGGCTTTGCGCTAACTATCAGCAACATTATAAAAAGGAATGATGGTGTTTTGACATATTGACACAAGGATAGATTGCTCTGGACCATATTGCATCCCTGTCCCAAAAGCAATCTTGGCCGTTGGTAAAAACTTGTCTAAGCGATGACTCGGCACTACAGTACAGGGAATAATTGAGACGTGAGTTGTACACTCATCTACTGACTCAGTATTCTTCACGGCCAGTCTTTGGGGTGCGAGAGGATGTGTGGGCTTCCACGTATTCCTGCAAACCTTGCATATCACAATGTAACATGCCATCTTGGAAATCTGTGGTGGGTATATGAGGAAGCTCTTTTTCCCCCCCAAGTACAAGGCAAGTGGCTTAAAGAGATTCTGCCTTGTCAAGTTGAGCACAGCCCGACTTTGTCTTTATAAAACTAAGCGGGATCCAAACTTGGCCCACACTATGCAGTCACCCCCGTTTCTCTGTTTCCTGCCAATCACGTCCCTGTGCTCCGTTTTATAGCATGCACCATTTTAAAGTTGTAAATAAACATTACAACATATGGAAAACCGTGTAAACACCCGCCTGCTGGTTTCATACATCTGCTAACAACCTGCAGCTACTGACGCATGTGCATTGATATTAATGACTTTCATGGACTGCTTTGGACCACATGACAGGAGAAAGTGCAATTTGAATTTCATTGTATATCTCTTGTGGTTCCCCCTGCTATAAACTCCATCTTGGCATCCGTGACTTGTAACAACCAGAACTTCTTGGCTTGATCCATCCAACGTACAGCGGGGGAAACACAGCTGTAATATCTCCCCCCTCCCATAAATAATACATCTCAGCTCTCATCCTGACATGGTCATGTATATTTAATGTCTGTTTTTGAAACAATATCTGCCAAAGGTGCAGGGCACGATAAATGGGAACAACAGCAACTAAGAGGTTACTAATTGGCTAGTTAAAGTTTCATTGTGAGAAACAGGAAGCAGGAAATAGGAAGTGGAAAGCACCACTGGTCGTATTTGATGATCTGACTTGAGAGCCTCTTGCGGATGGGCTGTAATGGAATAATGAGATCATGAATGACAGTGACTGGCAGATTTTCATTGTGATTCCATTTAGCCATCGTATAATGAACAGACAGCATCAATTCCCCCTTAATGATTTGAGAGTAGCAATGAGAAATAGAACATGACAGGCCAAGGACATACTGAATCAAGAGTGGGTTTATGTACGAGTGTGTATTGCCTCAAAGGAAAGAGTATGCACAACTTGTGTCAAAGTTGCTACTCTCCCTTCGCTGGACGGTGAAGCCATTAACCAGGCTTACCTATCTGTATTCATAACGCGAAACCAGTTCACTCAGGTTCACTTGGGTCACGCACATGGGGAGAAATCCCTGCAAGCTATGTGTGTTGTTACTAGCAAGCAAGCAACCTCTGTTTGGGGTAGATGTGCTGCATAGAGAGAGAACAAGTGATTTCAGCCTTGAGTAAATCTAAAAGGCCTGCTTCCATTAGCGAAAGGAGGTCAGATGCATTAGGTCCTGGTCTAACCACAGTCATTCAGAACCTCTCAGAACAGAGGATGACACAGACAGGCACCTAATGCACATACAGTATACAGCGCTGTGGAAGAACAACCAGAGTGACTCCTCTTGGATGCCTGACAACATTTTGGTCATACTCTAAGTGCAGCTTCAACTGCTGTCTCGAAGTTTTTAGAGCATCCTGGCCACACCAAACTATTTCCTGCAGCTGTCTACAGGGCTTTGGGCCATCGTTAAAATGAAATAATGGCTTCTTGAATCATGCATGGGATATCGACATCCTTTAAAGGGGTGATGAGGCAGATCCTTGTGTAAGGTATTGTGCTGATCATGAATTATGTCCTGTCACCCCTTTACGACGACATGTTTTTCATTTTTTCGATGCGGCGAGCCTCTGTTCAAATGCCAGTCAGGATTTTTCTTCCTTGCAAGTGTACAACAATACAATTATAGTAAATATGGTAGAGCGTGTCTCAATTTATCTGAGTCCCATATTCACACCCTTGTTACACATCTAATACATCCTGCGGTTGCCAAGATCTTTTTTTCTAATATTTGTCAGCAAAGCATGCCCTCATCCCTTTTTACCGCTTTGCTGACAGTATCCAGCAGTATTTCTCAGTTAAACCTAATCCAGTCAAACAATTCCAAGAAATTTATGATAGTACATAAGGCTGCCTGGCTAAAGTCAAGGACTGGCTGCATTAAAGCTGCCTTCATCTAAATTCGAAGTCCTTGGCCCTAAAATGGTCTCAAAACAAATTCAGCTATCTCGTGATCCTTGAACATTACCAAGATTAGATTTTATGTTTTACTCCACAATTTTATATAATTACATTTGTTTTTGTTGGATTTGCCTGTTTTCTTCTTCTGTATCACTGTCTTTTATTTATGGCATTTTTGATGTTTATCTGGTTATATTATCTTTTACTTATTTTTTGATTGTAAAGCGCTTTTTAAAACCGTTTTTAGAAGCACTATGCAAATTACTTATAACTATAATTATTATTACTGTTGTTATTATTTATTTACATATTTATTTTCACTGTGGTTTGTCCCCCCCCCCAACACAACTCCATGAAATATACGGGATGCAAGTGAGCAGGTCAGTGTGGTAAATCGGTTCAGCTTTGTATTCTGAAATAGCCTAAAGGGCACTGAATGGGGACACAGAATGCGAGCATAATAGGACTACAAAAGTGTGCGTGCATGTGTGTGTGTGTTTTGTGTGTGTGGATGGGTGAGCGTGTAACCGAAACTAGAATGGGATACATCATTACCATAGCAGATATGGTCAGACCTGCCTTTAAGCAAAGATGCCAGAAAATGGGAGATGATTCATCCTAAAGCACATATCAGCGTCCTCAACATCCCCATCAATAGCCATAATCTATGATGACAGCTGCCGAAAACCTGAGCAGAAAATGGATCATTCCAGGCACTGTGCTGGGTCTCCAGAGAGCAGCTATGATCCATCACAACAAGAAGGGATGAATGGGTTGTTTGTATAAATAAAAGCAGTCTGTATATTATCGGTTGCGTGGCCAAAAACAGGCTCTAGTTGTATTTGTAGTAATAGTAGTAGTAAAATTTTATATGAGGAAAACAACTGGAAAGAGAACCCAATTTAAAAGAATGTGACCAAGGTCAGCATTCTGTCACCTGTCATCCAAGTAAGTTTATTTTCCAAAGTTAATATGAGCATTTCTAATGCATATTGGATTTGGGACCTCTCATATTCTCAGACACTCATTATTTGAGTTTCAAGTACAAGATGTCTTTATTTGATCATCTATATTTTATTCACGTTCTGTTTTGCATTTAGTTCACGTTAGCAGGCTAGCTTCCCGTCTATTTAAAATACCTCCTTTGTGTTTCTGGGTGGCTACTTAACCTTAGAAAGGCCAAGCTGTCAATTTATGGATGTTCTGAATTTAAGTGTTGAACTATCTTAGCTTTCAAAAGATGTGCAATGCTGTGCAACAAACCAGTTTTATTACAATTTCAGATCCATCCAAGGAAATAGCAGCTACAAGTATAATCACCCCCTTCAACCGAGGCAGCTGTCAATTGATGGTGCGATTTGATGGATTGTTCCCATGGAAACAGATTTAGATTGAAGCATCACATGTGTGACTCATGTTTATGGCAACACCAAACTTATTTTGTCTCTATTTGCAGACAATAAACTTTAGCTTTGTGGTTTGAAATGGCCGTAATTTATAGATGATTATGTGCACATACTTTTTGTTTATCTATAAATTGTATTTTCACTGCTCTGTGTATTTGCATTGTAGACTTTTATGAAAACAACATGTGCGTCCGCCTTGCCAGCTAATCCACTGCCGAGCATCACCAGTGAGCCATCATTATGGCCTTCTTTAGCCTTTAACACTGATACAAGTAAATGACCAGGGAATTCAAACACATTGGGGGTGACGGAACAAAGCAGCAAAGAGCTGCCAATGAGTGTGCAGTAATATACAGTAAATCTGCACCACAGTAATGAAAATGGGGAATAATGCAAATCATCATAGATCCAACGGCGTGCAAGTACATAGTGAGAGCTGTTAGCTGTGGTTGGACATGGCACGTTGTCAACTGAGAAGCTAGGCGGCCCTTATCTTAAAACTACAGACTCCATTGTTCTTTGTAGTGTTAAATGGAGCTGACTAACAAAACTCCAAAAGAAGAAGAATTGTCAGTATTTCTTTTTGTGTAACAGTATGCACATAGTAATCAGTGACAATGCAAGTTTAGTCAGTCACTGAAAGGTCTTGGTATGGTGTTTAAGTGATTAAGTTTTTGTTGTGGTGAAGACGGAGCAAATAACAGGACTGTACATGTTGTGCTGGGACGGCTGTAGTTGGCATCTCTTTTTTAAGAACAGGTAAAGGCTTCGTTTTTGAATGGATCTGACAGATATGGGCCAGGTGCAATGGAACAGTGTAGGTTACTGACAACAACCCCTGCAGGAGTCTAGTCCCAAATGATCAGTGTCATGTTGGAGAGAGTCCAATGGGATTTAAGACTCAAAACAAAAGGGAGCAAGTTTTGGTAACAAATGAAAGACAAGATGAACATGAGGAGAATTATTGAATAAATCTATTTGCATCTCCCTGAAGACAAAGACATCAAGACCCAGATCTCATATCTCCAGTGATTTAGTCAAATTTTTACCCAAACACACCAGAGCATGCATCTTTGAAAACTTTGAAGTGTGACGTTGTCAAATATGCAAGATCTCAGTCAAAACAAAGCAGTCGGAGTTCTTGAACAAAGTGCAACATCAAAAGCTCGGGGAATATTCAGAATGTTATAAAAATGAGTTTATAAAGAACAATGTTACATTTTTAATCCTCAAATTAAAAGAATGTTGTCCTCAAAGCCCATTACTGTGCTTCGGTGTAGCAATGACAAAAGACAAACAATATAGAGACCCCTGCTGGTTTAACCATCTGTCAATTAAAAGCTGAAACAAAACATCTCATCACTGATGCAAGAACAAAAGTAAGATGCTGTGCAAGTGGAGGAGGAACACACTGTGAGTGGGAGGAAAACAATAACGCAGATGCAACTCCCAGGTTTACAGGAGGTGAACCTCAAAGGTTTCTTGATGACATTTTCAGGAGCACAAATGAAGAGCACTGTAGGATCCTGTAGGATGTTGTAACACTTTGCAAAAGTCTTGTGCAGAGGGGAGAACTTTCCATTTGCAGTTCCTGTAATTAAGATGTGATTCATCTTCTAATACAACCTGTTTCTAAAGCATCAAAGTTCTGTTTATATTATGAGCCGTATTCATGAAGCTGGCCAGACCCCTGTGCAAGGTCACACAGCCCGTCTAAGTCATCCCACATTGGGAATCAGCACATATCATCAAGCATTCCTGAATAATTCTTGAGGTTTTGAAGGTGAGTGAACAGAACCAAACAAAGTAACTGCCTATGGAGAAAATATGATTGCTCTAAATATCTGACACAAAATGTCAGGACTGATGATTCAATTTACAAGTAAAAAAAATTATTATTATTATTACTTTGACTCGCTTCAGTACTAATCCACTAATGCATGTTGTGTTGCGTGAATGCACACAGTGAAAGAATGCAAAATGTATATACAGAGCAATATGTATAGTCTACTATCGACTATAAGTCCTATACATTGCACTGGACAATTTTCTGTTTGGTAACCTGTATCTGTTGCACCCAGCTGTTTTTTTCCACTCTTTTCATCTCTAAGATTGGCACATACTGCCTGTTGTAGAATTTTTGACCCTACTTCATACTGCTATTGAGAAATGTCAATCAGTTTGTCCAGTTGCACATATCCTGGGATGACAGTGCCAATAAAATCTGCTCAAAAGCCACTACACTACACACTAGATTAATCAACAACACTCCAGTTGCAATCTCAGATACACTCAGATACAGATAAACTACCTGGTGCTACAAGGAAAATAATCTTTGGACAATCTAACTGAAATACAGAGTGCTAGCACCGCACACAATTTGGTTTTGTGATTATTATGTTTGTTCATCTTGCTTTAAAATATTCATCACATCACTCACAAAGTATAAAGTTTGGCCATGAAAAAGATGGCAGGCTTAACCATGGGTAGAGGACGATAGACACAAAGCAGCTATGCCATCTTTGATCGACTTAAATGCTTCCCACTTCAATCAACCAAGTTTGCTAGACTTCAGTGGTAAACAAATATGTTGAACATCTGTCTACAAGAAAGTGATATTTGATACAGTGCAGTTAAAATAACAGATTCTTCTGCAGTTGCACAAAGGGCACAAAGAGGGTAAAATAAAAATTTAAATAAAAAGAAAAAAGTTTTGATTTACGTCATAGGCAGCGTAACCGCAAGACAGATTTATTCAGAAATGCTTTAGCAAAGGAAATTATTCAGTAAAAAAGCTCTTTTAAGTCATGTTACTATTTTTCATTCTGGGTGACAGTAGCTCTGTGTCAGGTGCAGGACCTGCTCAGGCTGCTTTGATCTTTTCCAGCAAATTTTACCCTTCTGCAGCTCACCAAAATGGGAGTACACTGGTATTAAAAACTATGTGGGGTAAAGAAGATAAAAATATGTTTTGTCTACGGCAGTCGTCATTTTTTGTAATTATTATCTGTTTGCACATTAACGGCTAAGAGATGATCGGTGCGTGGCAGTACTCTGATTTCTCAAGTTTTGGTCTTTTTGTCTGTGAATTTCCTTATTTGGTTGTCTAAATTCATGTAACACTTTGGACTAATAGGTTCCTAATAAAGAATATTCCTAACTAGGGATCAATGTAATAGGAGCCTTGTTGCAAATGAGACAGACCCCATGTATTTTTAGTGCTGGTCAGGTTATACCTTGGTGGACAACAAGCAGTAAACCCTTTATCCAGTTGTTATTATCAATCACACCAAGCAAAGCTGTTGACAGTCTCTCTCAGTAGAGTAGGGATTGAACTAGTTTCTCCTGTACTTCCAGTGTTATTTTTTGAAATACTTTCTCGCCCTGTCTCGACGGTTAAGTCCCCAGTGTGACAAATTTGCCAAAAACAAAGACAGTGTGTTCTCATACCACAAAAACACTTATTAAATCGAACATGACCACTTGCTTGCTCTGGGCTTAATGATCCTGACCGTGTACTTCACCTATGCATCCATAGATCCATTTTCTATACTTGCTTATTCCTAATCAGGGTTATGAGGGGGCCAGAGTCAATCCCAGCATACACTGGGTGGAAGACAGGGTCCAATATACATAAATAATACTAATAAGAAAGATCCTAATCCAAATGAAAAGTAGGATTACTACTGTATGACTTACTTGTCACATGAATGACAAAGCAGAGTTGTTATTAACAAAATGCAATGCTACTACTACCGTACTACTTGTACAACTGCATATATATTCAGATAAAAGCACTGACTTTCATGCTATAGCCCAACTGGGTTAGGGTTCAAATTCAGTGTTCAAGTATGACATCTAAACAACTTAATATTTAATACAAACCAAAACATCTTTTTATATCAGGGTCTCTTGCAAAATCTCTGGTCGCAAAATCTTTTCCAATGGGTGTCTGTGGCGAAGTGAAAGTTAACTTCGAGGTCCGGGGCATGAAAAAGTCTGAAAAGCCCTGCTATAGCCTTCATTGACACAGCATTAATAAAACATTTGAACAAAGTAGATAATATTTGGTTTTAAAAAGTGTTTCATTGAACCACATCAATAAGTTTTCAAGTGAATAACTGAGTGGCAAGGTGTGTCTGCTCTCCTCTCTGACTGACCTCCAAACAGATCCTACAGGCATGCAAGTTACCCACAAGGGTTTGGTGCGTGTAATCAGTCCAACGAGAACTCAGTCAATGCCGACTCATTTCTGCACTCACTCACTGCAAAATAGGGTGCCTTACAGAGAGGTTGTACAGGGAGTGCTACACTCCTTGTCACTGTGGTGACATCAGCCAGGGAGGCAATCTTCAACACTAATTAAAAAAGGTAAATGTAAGCCTGGTGCATGCAGGGTTACCTCAGCACCAGACAGAGTATCACACTTTTAGAAAAAAAAAAAAAAGCAGACAGAGTTTGCATGAGGGACACTGCCTTGACACCAATGCCATAGTATAACACTGTTACTATGACAATGCTGCCATTTTGTTTTTAGCTGCTGGAGTGTGTGTTGAAAGAAAATACCTTTAGTATTCTCAGTGCAGCAAAAACTATGGTTTCACAGTAGCAGTGCATGAATTGACTAAATTTTACTCACATATGACAATAGACATTAGTTTGTGCTGAATATGCAATATGCTCACAGTATGACAGCTGAAGCTTGGTCACCATGAAATGAAAAATGACCTTTTCACCTTTTTAACTAATTCTCTCTACCATACACTTTAGTGATCTAACAATATATGTTGAAAAATTGCTGATTTTTAGAAGCAGTTTCTTTTAGTTTTATATTGATTCCAAATTGTTCCACTTCCAACAAATAAATTTCACAGCTTTCCAAGTGACATATGGTGCAATGATGCATTTTTGGGAGTTAGGCCCCCTAGTCTCTCTTCCTTTTATTCCTAACACAGTGTTTGAATGCATCACATTTTTGAGCAGATGAAAAGCTCCCCATGTTATGTCTTGGCCCATGTCATCCCATGTCAACTGGGAAAACATTTAATTACAGCATCACCAAAATACATCATGAACACAGAATTGACACAAATATGAAGTAAATTTCAGCATTTTTAAAACTAAAATGAGAGTAGTAAGAGACACTGATATTTTGATATCATCTAATTTAAGTTACCACTGAATTCTCATGTAAAAACACTATGAATACATGTTAAAACATCTTAATAATAGCCTGAAATCGCTGTCACTCCCTGCTGAGCGTTCCCAAACATCCGGTCAGAGAGAAACAATTTGTGATTCCAGGAACATTGGTGTGAAGTGCATATGCGCATCCACATAAATTCATTCAACTCCAGCAGCGGAGAATTACATTTAGCCCTGCTGGCTGGGTGAGCGAAAAGCCCATCTCCAGAGTGTGTGTGGGAGTTAATAGCACTGGATGCTAACTCCCATTGATAATGTCATGGATGCAAAGGGCTGATGTGAAAGCAAACAAAGCACCTTCAGAGAGGAGCTCCATTACTCAGCCTGGCACCGACCCAGCCGGAGACAGGCTCTCCAGTCTGCATGCCAAAGCCTTTCCTTGCCCCCACTGAAAATCAGGCTGACAGGTCAGACCATTCAAACGTAAAAATGACTCACTCCACTGACCTCAACAACATAAACAAATAGCCAGAAGATGTGAGGGGGTGAGGACAAACATGAGTTCCACTTTGTCAGAGTAAACATGGGACAGATGAGGAATCAGGGGAGTAATACTACACTGTGTCTTGATTTCTGTCGATGGAGGACCTCCGGCTGCTCTTCACATTTGTTGTGTTGGTGCACGGATAACTGATAAAGATAAATAAATCCTCTCATGACAAAGAAGTCAAGAATATGCTGTCTTACCTCCGGAGTGGGGCGGCGGACCACACAGTAAGACTACTCCTTGACCCTCACGAACCCTCACTGGACTCCTCCTCTGCGTCTTGAAGTTCTCCAGGTCTGTTTGCCACAACACAAAAGCAATAAAGGAAAACGATCAATTCATTCTTCATAAAGCCATAAGCACACAGGACATGTTATTTGTCAACAAAGCAGATATAAAAATAGACTGGAAGTCATATCTGGGGTTGCTCAATAATTCCATATCTGATTTATGGGACCCAGCCATAGATCTGAGTTTAAGAGGGCAATATGATGCAGCATCTTTGCATAATTTTGCCAAACAATCATGCTATGCATAAATGCAGACATGCTGCTGTAAAGTCCTAAGCACTTCTGACTGGAGCAAAAAGCAATTCCTCAAGTATAAGTCACACATGAGTGAATTTAATTGGAACTACGTATTGTTATCACTTTCTGTGTTTCATCCACTGCACACGGACCAGCAACAATTAAATGACTCTGAGATTGAAACATCATTTGTATGGAGACCGATTACTTGTTGACAACCTGCTGGTAGAGAGAAAATACAGACAGCAATCCTTGAACACTTTGCCTTTTCTTGCCTGCTGTGGCTCTTGGAGATATCTGAGGCACTGCGGCCAAATACGCGACTGCCATATAATGGCATAATCAAGAGTGAATTCAAATACAGGGAGAAAGAATAATGCAAAACTGACACCTCCTGTGTACAAGCACGGCAGGGTGCGCTTCTGCATTATAAATCTGTGATCTTTGCTGCCTTCGCTGGGTAATGGAAGATTGCATCCAGCAGGACAATAGATGATTACATTAACACAATTTTAAGCACTTTTTCAGTTCGCAAATTATTCACTAGAGAGCTCCTGTGTGATTTCTCGAATTCATTTGCTAGATCATTAACATCTTTTTAAATTTGATGCTAACAGGTTGCGTGGATGCTTCAGGGGCCTATGCTAAACCTGTGATTGATTCAGGAGATACAATCTAATAATACCATCCTCTGCAGGGATGGGCACAGATAGGGCCCCTCCGGAAACATGCCCTTCATTAGACAAAGTACGCTGTTAATGGTGATGATTTTTTTTAAATCAATTTTTATGCCCGCCAGCGTGGTAAGCATCTACAACCAGACTCTGCTGAAGCTCCTATGTGACTATAGGACTTTTTATGTCCCTTTTGAATGATGCATGTGTAAAATGCATGTAGCAGTTGCCTTTGCAGACCAGCTGAAGAGTCCTCATAATGATCATGTTTAAAATACAAGTGACAAATAACATTTTAAAAATTATAACATTACAATGGATGCAGTCCCCCAATGATCTCTCAAAACACATAAAACTAACCAACTTGGCTGAAAACTACTTCAACATCTTAGCAAATTCCAGCTGCCACGCCTAAATGTAAGTAATACTTACAACTACACTATGTCCTGTTCAACATTAATCTTGTATATTGGTGAACCTCAACACAGCTACTCACAACAAAAAATATAAACAGTATATTTAAGCATTAGGCATTGTTTTAGCACTAGGCATTGTGTGGCCTTCTGCTTCGTATTGGGCCGAACAACGCCCCTTAGCTGTGATATACTAATCACAATATACCATAGCCTGGAGTGAGCTATTGCTTTTATAAAACGGTTACCAAGTATGGCAATATGAATGTTATAGACACATTCCAATTTAAACCGTTTTTATTAACATTTTCATAAAGCATGATCTTACAAAGAAATAGGCCCTCCTGGCTGCCTGCACATAGTGCAAGGTGGTTGCTAGGCAACGCACTGATCACAGCGATGTCAATGGTCAACTCAGTTTTCACAGATTACAAATCACAACAATGACACTCCTCCATACTTAGGCCACCACAGAGGTCAAAGTTGACCTTAAATGTTTCCATTTTGTTGTATTTTTCTCCAGTGATTAATAACAGTTAATATTTGACTGTTAATGTTAGATCTGAGAAGCCGACAAGTAGCATTCATGGTTGCTAGGCTCAGTGGATCGCTATGATAATCTCTATGATAAAATAATTGTACTGTTAAGATAAATGTACTATGATAAAATAACAGTACTAGTAACAACCAGTACTGCCAGTTTGTTAGCAGTGCTCCAAAGTGCCATTCTCCAAAACTGTTTCTTTAATTAACTACCAGTATTTCACCAGATAAAAACTATGAATACATGTTCTTATTCATACTGAGACAAATATCAAAATATCACAATAACAGTTCTAAAAATACAAACTTAAAGTAAAACATCAAGAGACTAAATAGAACTTTATTTTTTTAAGTTTCTTACATACATCATTTATAAAAATGCTTGTGCGGTGTTATGCTAATCAAAACAATCACAAGCACTCAAGCTCTGTACAAGCACATCTTAGCAAATCTTCTCACCTAGTATAATATGCAACACTTCATTTTTAATGAAGACTGACCTACAATTACTCAAATGTCAACATTCAATTTCACTGATCACATAAACTTCAATTGTCTGGTGGCACAAGTGTGACCCCTCTGTATCCATCACTGTCATAGCAAAACACTTTCACTGTATAGTAATTACTGCTAGGCTAGTTTTCACTGGTTTCAGAGAGCAATTCTGGGACCCATGTAAATTTTTACTATTTATGTTCTTATAGGACAAAGAGACAGATTACTGGGGGTTTTGGACATGATCCTGATAGAGTTGCCTTGCCTTTTTTTTTTTTTTTCATTCTATATTTACCATGGCCTCCAGTAATTTTACAGACTTCCAACTACAAGATAGTTTCAGAAAAAGAAAATCTCAAGGTAAAATAAAACCATACCATCATGCTTCAGCCATGTTTTAGGGTCTTTAATTCTATGATTGAAAATTCATTTTCGCTCACTGTGTTTGCCACAAATCACGAGTCTCTCACCAGACTCAGACTGGTTTGCTGAGCAGTAAGTGAAAATGGAAAATGGGGCTACAGAAACACGTAGAACTCAATTTGCACATTACAATAGTTCACATCACTCACAGACTGGCTGGTGTTATTAAAGACCGGTGGGTAAGCACAACATAGGTGGATGTGACTCTGCACAGTACAACAGTAACAGGAACGTACACAGGAACAAACCATAACACTGAGAGAATATAGCTAAAGAGTCAATGTAATCATATCCTATAGATCCAGAGCTGCATACCATGTCAATATCAACAAGACTGATAACACTGAATCTAATTATTATATGGCATGTGCGTTCCCATACTGAATCACTGATAATACTTCATTTACGTTAACAAACTGGATGTTTGATTTTGTATTTTAACTACGAAATCCACAAAGCATTTAAAACATTCAAGTCCTCAAACAAAAATAGCAACAAAATGGTAATTATTTAGCAGATGTCATTACCATTTCCATTACCAAGTCAAAGGGTGGAGAGATCTGGTACACTGCTCACAGTATTTTATTACCAGTCATGTGTTTTGGCTCTTATGCCCTTATCCCAATCATGCGCAACACCATGTAATTTTTTACTTAAAAAATAACTGCCATATTTCTCTTAAAAATAGTAGACAACCCTTTAGATATTGGGAAACTTCCATCAGGAATATCAGTATCAGTAAGGTAAAAACATTTGGTCCGGTGGTATCAGAATTTTTAAAGCCACTACCAACAATTTGTATTTTGTGTGTGTGTGTGTGTGTGTGTGTCGTTAGAGAAATAGTGGCTTCAGGAAGGCTTTCTTTGTACGTTCCTGATTCTCTAACATCTTCTATGTGATTAGCTCTGCTTCAGGAGGCTGCTTAAATGGGAAATTACAGAGCTCTCTGATTTATGGTCTTCCAAGCAATTGGATAACTCCATTGAAAAGGATTGGCTTTGATTATTTCTAGCCCAGGAAACTATTTTTTCTATTAGAAATCCTTTTGGGAGGCTGATGTCTACCTAATGTTCTTAGGGCAGGGCAGACAAAGATCCCTCACCAAGGATTTTTTTTTCTCCTGCAGTCTCATATTTTTGAAAAAAAAATTAACTGAAATTCAGATTTTATTTGAGCGTAGTAATTAAACTACAAATGGAATGAAGAGCGTTTTTGCAGCGGTTTTCATTTTTTGCCTCGTCTTGCCCAGCTGAAGGGAAAGATGCCCATGGCTTCAGGTACAATGCCCCCAAGGGGGCTTTTACCCAAATTAATGCTTGACTACAGTCATTTTCATGTCTTCTCAGTTTAACCTACATATTTTGATCTAGAAACATGAATGTTTTTGAAACTTTTATAAGAATCTTGTTTACCATAAATTTTATGTAACTTCATTAATAGTTGCAACAGTAGGCTTGTTGTTTCTAGTCTTGACAGAGCACAAAGAGATTGTGAAATAACATCCTAGAAAATGTTAATCTTCAAATATGCACCATTTTAATTACACATTAAGATTGATGCACAATACAGTATGCTTGTGCCTTCTTTATTTTTCAAATCATCTAAACTGAATATAACATTCCTCTCGCATTAAATTTCCTGCCAGTTTACACATTGCACAGGTGAACACGAAGATTGTCAGCTTTGAAAACAGAACACTGAATTTAGACTGCTGACACATTTACAGATCAAACTGTCACCTTTGAATAAGTCGTTGTCGGCACAATCTTCATGAGCCCACTTGTGACAGCTATCACTTCTTATCTGCTCTCCGGCACTAAGTGAAGCAGCTCAGGGAGAGTGTGTCTTCCATCAATCCACGACAAGGATGTGTGTGTGTGTGTGTGTGTGTGTGTGTTGAGGGGGGTGAGAGCGGGGGTGGGGGTTTAATAACATGTATGAGTTGTAGACACACTGCAGAAAATATTGATATAATTTTGAGTTGTTTGATTGATTTTAGAATAAATTATTGCTTATTTGCACATTCTAAATATTCTAACACTTTCATTTCAGGATAAATTTCACTTGGAAATGGATTGGATAGCTTTCAAACGTATTCAAATGAAATATTTTGCCATAACGAGGAATATTATACCATCATGAGGACCAGGCTCCTTCCCCACAGGGGCATGTTCACCCTTCATGCCCTAAGTGTTGGTAGGCATTGTGAACAACATACAGTATCAAAACAATTTTTATCTGAAACTGGGTTTACACATTAGAAGATATCAGAGTTGCTCGGCACAGTGATAGTGAGGGTCTGATAGTGAAGGTCTCCTGATCAATATTCCTTTGGAGTATGGTGGGGTGCAAATGAGCTAGACACAGTAAAAGCCAGCAATGCCTGACAACCCAAGCTGTTCTGCGCCCCGTGGATCATCTTATCAAGCCTATCACGGCTCTGCACCTCCATGTGCCTCTCTATGGCAGGGTTCAGGCTATTTTGAGTGCTTTCAGATCCATGAAATTGGATGTGAATTAGCATTTTTGGGCTAGCTACTCCAATGTGACCCAGTGTAATGAATGAGAGGCGATCCTAGAGAAGAAAAATTGGAGCCATTCTGTTGCAGTGTGAGCATGAGGACAATTTGTGATATGGTTGCATTTGTCACATTGCTAACCATTGCATAAAAAGCATTAAAAGTTCAAAAAGTTGCCTAAAGGGCCCGTGTTTGAAGTTCCCTAGTTATGGTATCATTTGCCCCCATTAAGTGCCATTCTATTAATGAAATAAGGGTCATCCCGAACCCACTATCCGGCGTGAGCTGTCCCACTCTGGCGAATTTAGAAGAATAATGAATAATTTGAGTGGTTTTGGGTTAGCCGCAGGGGCGTAAAGAATACCAACATATCCTGTTCATACAGAGGCACTGTAACTTTGATCAAATCTTACTTAAGCAGATGTAAAATTCTACCTAGATAAAGGTAAAGTGGTTTTACTTTTTAAACCACTTCACTTAGTAGTAAATAAAGTGGCTCATTTAAACTACACTCAAAGTGAAAGTTACTTGGTCAATTAAATTTCCCATGTAATGCTATGAGGACGAAAGTTCAAACTAGGCTCACGACTCAAAACCAAGGCTCAAACTGGGCTAACAACAACAAAATAAGTACATAAAGTAAAGCATGAATCAAGACAACAATTTAGGGAGATTTTTTTGTATCAACCATCCCTCTTTTCTCACCCAACAATTTTCAGAGCTGCAAATTGTAATGGGCCAAGGCCAAGGGCGAGTAGCCGAGTGAGCAGGACCTCCCATCCAGCTGTAACCAAATGGCAAATGGGCGAGGCCTGGGAGCTGATTTGGATCTAATAACATTCACTAACTTTCTCTAAACTTTTTCTCCCTAAGCATTTTCGTCACCCGAAAACTCTTTCTCTTCACTTAACCATTCACTTGCCCTCACTCACTGAAAAAGAGGCTGCTGTGGGCAAAGCCTTGAGCGTGTAATATAGTAAAATACAGGAGACAAAACAACAAAATAAGAGAGACAGTTGAAATCATGATGCTCAGTGGCATGGTTATTCACTAGGCTATGGAGAGGATGAATCTCTCTTCTCACAGCTGTGTTACTAAATCTGATTACAGTTTGCTCTGTAAATGTGCGACTGCTACTGCATGTTTTTATAGACTGTGTTGAGCATTCTGTAATACTCATTACTTGATTTGTGATTTAAGATGCTATGAACAGCATTTTAACATCAATAAGTCACTGTCATATTAACTCTGAGATCTTAGTACAAATTACCATAAACAAGTCAGGTCAGATTTTCTGCTGCATTGGTTTACAACACAAAAGGATATTTCTTTGCAGCACAAAACAGAAACCATTTTCTCTTAGTAAGTAATACACATCTTTACTCAACTCTTATCCTTCTTTCTTTAAAATAAACAGATACAATATGACTCCTGGAAGGAGTGGGGATGGGAAACTTTCTTTTCGCAATATCAAAGAAACAGTAGAGTTTATGGGATTTAATTTTGTAATAAGCACAACTGTAATAAGCTTTTGTTATTACATATCTAACAATCTACCTTTTGCAAGGCTCGTAAACTAGCTAAACAACCACCAGGCAAATGTGAACAAATTTTTAGTTATCAAATCAAGGTTACATTCACAGTGCTAACACAGGTGTTGATGCTGATCCAATTTGCAAGTGTCCAGTTTCTCTTGCTCTGCTTTGGGAGAGCCTTTGACACAAACAGTTTCCAGCAATGAATGTGATCTAAAAATGTAGCCAAGCTCTAAACCTTACGTCAAAACATTTAAAAACTCCACAGGAGCAAACAACACTTTTCATGCCAAGTCCAGTTAAGCCATGAACAATTACTCTGACAGAAAAGCTAATTTATGGGAAAGCATTGCATTAATTCCTACAAAGTACACAATTCAATTCTGAAATTCTGTTATTATAGACCTTGAGGACTTACTAGATAGATCCTGGAACTGATGGGTAATGGAAAAGTTGTTTATGAGAAAGCGTAGCCTCATTCGCTATACAAGTTATGCTACTAAACTCAGGGTGCTTCTGTCCTAGCATGACATTTGTTATTCCAGCATTTACCTGCTAACCTTACTCTTAGTAATTTACTATTTTAACTATGTCTTTACCTGGTAAATACCTAGAACTGTGGGTGACTGCAAAAACAAAGGTTACCAAACATTTTTAAGAGAATGTAAAATAACTGATTCCATCCTCAACAGTTACAATACAAAAAAAGTACTGTTGACAAATAGCTATTCAAAGACTGTAATGATAGTAAGGTGTTACTTTCATCCTTGATTAGCAGTCGCATCAGAATACAGTTTAACACAAAAAAATGAAATGAACACAATTTGTAATTACTGAAAAATCTCATCTCTCATTACTTCTCATCTGTCTTTGTCTCTCTACGCTTCCCCCTCTCTTCTCCCCTCTCCTCTCCTCGTCTCTGCTCTCCTCTATTCTCTGGCAAGCATCATGCACCGAGCCTTTAAGAGTGAGTGACACATGGCATTTGGGGAGTGATAAACATCGAAGGGGCCTAATGCTTACAGAACGCTGCCGCTGATGTCTCATGACAATTACAATACTACTGGGAAGTGCTGCATTCAGAAAATGCCCGCTGCCCTCCTCCCCTTAAAAGATTATTTGAAATCCAGGTTGAGCACTTAGCATCACAGAGCTGACGAGAAACGTTATTGTCCCTTCCTCCAGCGCTCTCCAACTCAATATGGACTTAATTTTCACCTGAGGCAAAAGCAATGAATAAAGAGTAGAGCTGATAGAAATGAGAAGCCGCTTGTTAAAAAAAGGAGATAGAAATCATATACTTGGCAAAGTAATTACACAGATAAGGCAGTTGTGTTAGACAGGAGCCAGTAAGAAAAAAATATGCAAATTACGTGCAATTACGGGACTGAGTTTGAGAGGAGAAATCATAACAACCCAAGATACAAGGGAGTCGCATCCTGCACTGCTTTCATAAATACAGTTATTTCACCCTTCATTAAACACCGCGCTACCCTTGTGGCTCTAAACCCCGCACAGCTCCTAGGTTGTAGCATGTGCCTTCTTCAGGACATGCGTCTAATACATTATGCCTGTAATGCAGCACTGGCAATCTGTTGTGTAATGTTGTATCTTGCATCATGGGAAATCCTTTCACTTACAACAAAAAATATCCCTAGGAGATTAGAGAACTCAATCTGGCCCTATAACCAACTAGATTATTCCTTCCAGCACTCACAACAGACAAACAGAAGCTTTTAAACATTTAAGTCTGTATTGTCAACAGGATCAAGAACCTTTATACTTTCAGAGATTAAACCCCTACCAGATGGTAACGGAAACTGTTATATCATCCATCTCTCAGGATGGCGGGGGATGAAAAATGTAGGCTATCTTAGCCTTATGTATGCACCGCACATTCATGCGTTTCAATTTTGATGTTGTGGGATGACATTAACAGGCACAAGTCTACAACACGCTGATCTTGTTTACCCTCATCAGGAAAGACTTTCAAGGATAAAATTCTAACTGCAGAATTTATTGTGAACTGACTCAGATTGGGGAAAAACATCGCTTTATAACAATCGGCATTTTGCAATTACAGTTCTGCACTCATTTTCTGTCGTGATAATCTAAAGCATACATAACATTCTGAACGTTATTGGAAATCTTACATTTTCTTCATTAATGGCCTTTACCTTGGTCTTTGTCTTTCCAAGTTATTACAATACTGAAAGCAGCAGGCTAAACCCCTTGGTGTTTGAAAGAGCATATTGAGCTAGTCTGGTCAGAGTCTGTTACAAATGACACGATACAGACTCTCATAACAGGCTGCTCTTTCATGAATTATTCCCTTGACCTGAGACCCGCTCAATCATGCAGCACACTTAATTAAGTTAAACCAAGAGCAATAAATAAGATGTACGACACATCAGCGCTGATGCTTGTCCTCATCCGTTGACAAAAGTAGGAGGTCCCAGGTCATGCCCAGGCAATGGATGAGACCAATCATGATGACATACAGTTTAGGTCAGACCTCAGAAATTGATAGGAAATGTGAATATGATCCACTGCCTGCTGGCGACTCATGACAGAGATTTGCGCTACACGCCCAAGATTTAATGCTGGTTCGCGACAAAGAAGCACCAAATAGTGGCTAGATGAATACCTCTGGTGCTCGCCCTGCCAGGGATCATCCCTGCGTCCGCTGTGGCAGAGAAACAGACATCAGAATTCAATCTGGATGCACCATCTGTTCACAGATATCAGGGCTGTCATTTGATATGGGCTGCCCATCAAGAGTGGAGGCCTCAAGTTCACCTTGCCATCAGAGATGCCTTAGACTCCAGTCTTATAAAATGTGATGGATGAAGGCTGTAAAGCATCAACTATACAGGCTCTGTCAAGGCCCACCACACAATCACATAGTCTTCATCACAGAGGTGCGATGACAGAGAACTTGAGAAGCAGCAGACAGAGTAAACACCAACACAGGCAGCTTCAGTCCAGGTTAAAGGATAAACTCACAGCGTGACATAAACATGGCCTGTTAATTTTTGTCTTCTCCTTAATGACTCTAACAGTAGAAACCTAATGTATGAGTCTCTAACTGCCGGTTGTTTTCTGTTAGAGACGATCGGGCCTGTCAAGAAACAACTTCCAGAGAATCCTACTGGGTCATTATACTTTCAATGAACCACAACTTCTGATGTTTGCTGAAACTTTCCCTTTCTAAGGAAAACAAAGGCTGAACTAAACTCGAAAGAAATGAACCGAGATTAAGCGAAGTAAACTGAACTGAACTGAACTGATGTGAATTTAACACAAATTATTCACGACAATGAAATGTCATGCTGAGTAAGTTAACTTTGTAAGCATGCCAGATTTTAAAATCACATAAGACATTCATTAAAATAGAATATATTTAACTTCAGAAGTTGGAAGTAATATATGCTTTTCTTTATATATCATACAGACTCACAGGCAATGTGCAGGCTGGCCTCTCTGCTGACGATGGTGCCGAAAGAGTTGGATGCCAGGCACTGGTAGATGCCAACATCTTCTTCTTTGTTCAAATGACTGATGTGCAAGTTGCCCCCCATAAGAGAATAACGGGATCCTGCTCTGAGCATGATGAAAGAGTCATTTAGCTTCCACCTGTGGAAGTAAACACAGTATGAAAAGGAGTAACAAAAAAATCTCATCTTGAAAGTTTATTTTTATATCTTTTTTTAACTGAAGATTTTAAAAGGTTTTTATATGTAACATTAAACATTTAACATTTCACGAGCCCTGAATAGAAAATAAAAATTTCCACATATGTGATAAACTGTATTAGACAGACCAGCTTGGCATGGAGCCCAATTCATGTGCCACAGATTACTGCCCAATTTTGCTTCATTCCACATATAATCTACACTGTCAGATAGCATAATCAAATGCTTTCAGCACCATCAACCTGCAACAAAAACCCATGACCAAACTACCCTTATTTAGAACAAAGCAGAAATTAAAACAAATAGCACATTTTTTTCATGTGCTGCAGCAAAACAACACTGGATATAATTGAAGTGAGAGGTAATCAACAAGAGACAATATTCATTTGCAATGATTGTTCATTTCTTTTCTTTTGTCTAGCTTATTTCAAACATTTTCCTCTCGTTTGCCTTTTTTTTCCCCATCAAATACAATCCTGTGACATCTTGCAGGCAACTAGCCATGCAGTGTGTTCAGCTAGAACCCCAAGAGGGAGGCCCCTTGCACCAGGAATCATAAGCCTTCCCCCCAAATCATGGTGATTATCAGCCAGGAGGGCCGAGCACTAGGTCTGCTCAAATAAGATAGCTACATGCAAGGCCTAAGATAAAAGTGGTTTTGATTGAAGGTCTTCGTTTTGAGTACATGAGATTCAGAGCGAGAGCAGCAAGACTTAGGTGCTTGCAATCAGCAACAAGACGTGTCTGCACGGCTTGATGGGGAAGCTTGATTTGATGTCTTTCTCTTTACACAAAAACAGGTTCAGCATCCAGAAAAACCTCCCGAGCTGATGCAAGAGCAGCCAATGTGACAACACCCTCCTGAATTAATATTTCTGCTACAAGGCTGAACACGTGAAAAGGATTAAGCTCCTCCAGTTTTTGTAGAAAACTTTCTGAATAATGTTCAGATACATTTCAATAGTTCCTTGAAATTGTCGGCAACATAATACGATACTCTTAGGCAAAGTTATTGTGCAAATGGCACTTTCATTCTCAAACCAATTCACTGTCAAAGGCAGAGAAAATGAGTAAAAAGAGGAGAGTAAACACAGACTAACAAGAAAAGCTGCCCTTGCAAAAGAAGGCTCTCAAGAAATAGACTTTCATCAAAGGGATATGGTGCAATTAGGCTTAATGTTCGCTTGTTGGTCTTGATTGGAATTTCACAACTCTTTGAGATAAAGTAAGGTTGAGATTTCCATTTCTGATTTTTCCTCCCTTTCTTACTGGGAAGGTTTTGGACAGTGAGAGAGAGAGAGAGAGGGAGAGGGAGAGAGGGAAAAGGGGGCGGTGAAGGGGAGCATATGCAGTGGAGCGGTGCTCAACAGCAGATTGGCTGATTAGATTGATTTAGTGATTTGGTGTTGCAGCTGGAACAGGTCCAAGAGCTCCAGATGAGACAAATCAAGGGGCCATGGTGACAACTCGGAGAGGGGGCTCTCAGTGGCAGCGGTCGCTGGGTAGTCTTAGACAAATTAATTTGTCCTTGGCGCCCCTGAAATAGAGCTGCCTGCACTCTCGGCAGTGAAGAGCGACTCAGAATGTGGTGCAGAGTGTCCTGCCACAGATCCTCCCAAGGACCCCAAAACTTTTCAAAGCCCATTTCTAATGCTGCCACAAGTGACCTTTGGTAAAAAAAATGGCAAGGCTTTGACAGCGCTGTAATGTATGCTGACTGAGCTGAGAGGCAGAAATATGACCATCTGAATATCAGGCCCATCATTAAAACAGATAAAAGTGTGATATCATAACAGCTTCGAATCAATTTGAAAATCAGTTCTTAATGTGATGTATGAGCACCACAGTCAGTGGCACTTGCTGTAGTTAAACAGCTAATTAAAACCAAATTTGATTTGAGCCGGACATGCTCCCAGAGCTTGACCTCAGAAAGGCTAAAAAATTGCAGATTTAAACTCATAAGTAGGTTCTCATAGAATCGAAGCGAGTACCCAGACAATGAAGCACCAACTGATTGCTTAATAAGTATTCTAGCTGATCCAAGTGATAAGATCTTGTACATTCATTTCAATTTGCGAACATTAGGCATAACACCAAGGATCTTCAAGCTACATTAACAGCCGCACATGCTGATGTTATGAGGGATCGTTTCAACCTATTACACATTAAATGCTTGGCTTTGCAATTTGCATTTAATTACGCTGACAGGAGTACAACAGCTATGTGGCCCCATTTGATAGATTGTGAATTAATAGCTTATGCGCTTGATGCACTTTAAAGCAAATCATCGTTTGCCATTTGTTTTCATTTGTCATCACTTTAGAGGCGGAGGAACCCGGCATCAATTTGTTTGTAAGACAATCGTCGGGGGACCACTTACATAGGAAAGGCCACAGCGCTGAACACTAAACAAGGGCATCAACAAACAGTAAATGTTTTTCTCCAGCTCTATCCATGGACTGATTTGAATCGTGCTTATCAAGTGCTGATAAGCTCTAAATCAGATGCCCTGTGGTGATGTGTGTGTGTGCAGCAGTGCTAACGTTAACTGCAGTGGGCTTAAAAAGGAGATAGGGAACGTCTATCATTTCATTTTCTGCCTGTGAAGTGTGCTGTGGGGTTTTTCCTTTCCTTCATGACTTGGGTCACCTGATCTCCCTCATCGTGTTGCAGCGCAGTTTCTGTGCATCACTCTGTTAGATTGCTTAATCTCTAAACTGGTCAGTGACAGGAAGCTCTCAAAGTGGATCCTACAGCAGATCAATGTCCACCTGCCAATGCAAATATACAGTAGACCAGGAAATGAGGCCAATTAAGTCATCATTCTCAAGTTAACCGCGGCTGACAGTGAAGCTAAGCGCTGCGGGCAGTGAGCGGCAGTGAGCTGTAAGGTCCACAAACCCCAAGTTCTCCCAGGGCAATAAATCCAGTCTCAGTTGGTTTTGAGAATAAACGTTACACTTGACAGCTTTGGGATATTACCTCAAGGCTTTCTGTACCCAAAACCAAACTGTGCGCACAAAAGCCGTGCCTGCGGGTGTTACCTGTAGAAGGGCGGTGGGTGTCCCTGGGCCTCACAGCTGAACACCACCTCTCTGCGGTTCTCGCTGGGGTGAAGGGGAAACACCACGCTGCCGGGCTGTTTGGTGAACACGGGCTTCAGCAAGACTCCACTTCCTGGGAAGGGAACCAATACAAACAAATAAGCTTTGATGTTCTGGTGCGGATTCTGAAAAGAAAATGAAAAAAGAAAGAAAGAAAAAAAAACAGGTGCTTGTAAGGTTTTCACATTTTTTTGAGTTACTGGGACCAAAATTCACTTCCTGGTAGATGCTGAAGGCTGTGTGGAGGAAGGAAGTTGAGAATAGAGGATTATATGTATCACTGCACAAGAGTAGGCTGAATCCCTATAAAATCTCAGTTTGGCATGGATCCGTAGGCCATGTGAACACAACTCAAGAGTATTTTTCATATTATTCATAAAAGTTGTTAGATCCCTGATGTACTGCATAATCAGTTGGTAACCTTCATAAAACTTTAATGGAACCATCTGAAAGTACAGAGTTGTCAAAGTCGCGCTGCACCGCCACCATCACGCTTCGGCACTATTTCATCTGAAGCCCTTCAAAGTTATCACCACCTTCCCAGGGGGATGTCATCCAATAAGAAGTCTGAAATAAAATGCCAAAACAAATTCTGAGAGTAATGTGGTCTCGTTTGACACAGGCCCCTCTCATTTGAGCCATCAAAATGGTGCCCTTTGCGTGTCAGACAAAGAAGAAAGGGCCTATAATTTCCAAAGTTCAGGGAAAAGCACTTGGAAGAGAGGTTTTTGTTTTCCTTTAGATACAAGCTTGAAGCAAAGTATAAAATGAATATGCCTCTTAATAAATTCCTAGACTTGTTGGGAAAATAAGCTGTTTTCTAAAAAGATTCATTAAGTCATGGTCCCTAAAACACACAATTCAAGCTTACCACAAAATTAAAAAAAAGAGAGAATTCTGCCAGCAAACCCATTAAACCTTTTTTTTCATATATGAAATATATTAACATTTGCCATCATTCTCATCACAGAATAAACATTCAGTGGCGTACTATAATGAAGGGATACAAACAAACAAACATATACAGCATTGCGCATAAATTAGGACAGTAACTCTCAAGGCCACCTCTGATATTATAATATTGTTGATTCATTGTCTCTATAAGAAAAAACAAATCCATAAAAGCAAAAGAGACAAACAACAAAAATAGCAGCATGTCTACTGTGACATTGCTTTTCTAGTTAATTACAAAGGTACAATAGTGGATGCATGTTGTGCAGGGAAGGCCTGCAATAATTCTGCAACAAACGCGTGACCCGTGGGGCAGTCAAGACTTCTCTGGAATAAACATTTCTTTCTATGGCAGGGGGGGAATTCATTTAGCTTTCTGAGGATGCATTTGCATTTCTGTAATGGTAAGGAAATGGGAAGATACTGTAGGTAGGGTAACTAATTTGTATGAGAGGGAGGTATCCTTCTCAAGTCTCTTGAGCCCTGAGAGTACAGGTTTATCCTCAGGACTCAAAATAACTCTCTGAGAGGGTGGAGATGTTTGACGAGGGACCTTGTACACTGATTGTTCCTCTCCACAAGGATAAACCTCTCCGAAAGTTACACAGAATGAAAGGCCGCCTAATTATAATCTTTGTTAGATGAAGCGTGTCCCTCGAAGCAGCATTGAGAGTTGATTGATTACCAGAGGACACTTCTCAGAGAGTCCCTGTTCAAACACAAACGCTCACACTCATTGTTCCCAAACTCGCACGGATGTAAAGCCTCTGGTAAACATGAGATGAACAGACTTTTTTTTTTTCTGTTAAAGACAACTGTGCTTTAATACTTTGATTAATGATATGATGTATTTCACATACATTTACATTCAAAGCACTACTTTCAAAATCATTTTTAATATGAACACTTACTTGGCATACATTTACTTACATTTATACTTATATTACATTTATATTTATAGTTTATAAGAGCATTCCAAAGAAATTCATGAGTCTAATGATGTAGATATGTCATATTTGAAACAGTTTAACATACGATTTTTATTAAATATACCCCACAAGTACCAGTAATTGCAAAAAAAAAAAAAAAAAACTTCTTTGCAATAGCATCGTTTATATTTTTCTGCATTGTTTTCATAATAACATTGCTATTGTATTGAAACAACTGATTTTTCAAAGCAGGTTTAAACAGGTTTAAACAGTAAAAATAAATGAGGCCTCCAGTGAGGCATATGTTTTCTGTGTTAATGACTATTTATATGTAAATGATTAAATTTAAAAGCTGGACAAAGAAGATGCATGGCCATGGCTGTTGTTCAAATAATTTTTTATAAACTCCTGATTTTGTTTTTTCACTAGGCTTGACCTTTTACTTATCACTTGTGCCCACACTGTTGCTAGCAGTTTACAGCATAAACAACATATGCATATGCTCCCTGGTATAACTGACATTAGCAAACACAAGAAAACACCCTAAACACATTGAACCATTTCTGCATAACCTTGGTGCGCAGCACTCTTAATCAATCCCTAAGTGGTTTGTAGTATGCAAAGTAAACTCAATATTCATTTAGTGGGAAATCAATGTACACAGAAGATATTTGGTCCTAGTATGTACGTTACGGTGGAGCTGAATCGTCCTGATCTTTGGCAGCACCATGGCAACTGTTATTTTTATGGTGAATAAGTGTTAGAATAATGAGAAGGGATTGAGCTCCGGGGGCTGCGCCTGGGGGCTCAGTTCAAACTGATGCAAACTCTCTGAAACTCTTTCGTTGCCCTAACGGGAATGTATGTAAGATGCAGAAGGAAGGGGCGGAATAATTTTCAGGCTTGCTTTTTGGTAATCAAGAAACAGTAAAGTGCTAGACACTGCTCCAACACTGCTCAGCCTGAAATCCACAGGCTTTGCATAGAGAAATCTTCAGGAAAAGGATTGCATTTTCTTTCTTTCTTTCTTCCTTTTTTTTTTTTTTTTTTTGGTTGCGCAGTTGCTGGTTTGACCGGTCTCATGGCTGCATATGGGAATTGCTTCTGGGCAAGAAGGAAAAAACCACTAAAGTGAACATTAACATTGACCCTCCAGTTGGCAGGGTGTTGCCCCCTTTAAGTGTCTGAAATAAGATCTGAGCAAGGAGTCAGGAAGTCATGTTGGATTCACAGTGGTGTCTGAGCTGACGCCCGCACAGTCTGATGGCAGGCCCAACCCTGAGCACAGACAGACAGCCAGCTGATGAAAAAGCGTTCCATCAGAGAGGTGTACTGATTCAGAATGCTAACAGGAAGTTGACTGCACAATGCCGCAGGACAGAGATGGAGGTCATTATGAAAGGGGGCTTTAAAAAAAAAAAAAAAATAGCCTACTGCCTCCACTCATATCTGTCACCTGCTGCCAGATGGTTATATGTGCGGCAGTTTCCGAAGGCTTCTCAGACAACACAAGAGTCAGCATCGTAGCGCAAGTGGAAGGCAGAGGGAGCTGTTTTGGAGGCTGAAATAAAAACTAATCTCAAATTCAATACTAGCTGACAGCAAATGAATTCCTCCAGCTTACCTCAGCATGAATAAACAGGCGCATGGGGAGTCGACTGTGGGGGAGGTATCGGTCGTTTGTGAGGTCCCAAATCCATTCGCTTCAGCTCAGGGTTTTATGCATCAAATAAAAAAAGCCAATCTTGCTTTTTAAAGCATCTTTCCCCTCTGTCCAGGCCGATAAGGTACACCTTTAAGGTCTCTCATTCAGCCGCTTCAAATGTAACTCCTGAGCTGAAGGAAGGTTTGGGTTGTTGGGGGCAGCGTGTGTTTCGATCATGGCTGGACTAAATGCTTGAAATATTTGTGGGGGATATATTTCAAATCCCTCTATGAACACACACATACACACACACACACACACACACACCAGAATTTTTAAAATAAAAATTGAATAATAAAATAATTGGCTTCATGAAAAGTTTTTTGGTGCATAAGAAAGAAAAACAAGGGGAGATCTCTGCACACAAATGGTTCCAAAACGAGGTACAGAAATAGGAAATAAAAGAAATTCATACTTTGATCAGAAAAAAAGAACTCAAAAGAGTCAAACCCGATGCAAAAATGTTTCAGACAGGTGAGACCATCCGTTACTGTTATAGCGTTTGATCGTTCTGCATTCCAGGGCTTATTGACCAGCTAGTTAGGGTGTATCGTGACACACTCATTAATTAAGTTAATGAAATTTTCACTGACGTGGACTATGGGGAGAAAAGACTGCGGCCAACACGTTCTCAACCAATATCCGATCACATCACACCATTCTGTCGTTAATCAAAGTTGGTGCATCTAAAATACTACTCTAGCTTTCTCTGTACTCGGTGTATTCAATACCATGTTCTTTGGGGAAACGCAGAATTGATTACATCTAACTCCACATGTGAGAACGGCAAATTAGAGCTTTTTCGTCGTCGTTCTCTCGATTGAATGTCTACATAAGCCAAGGAACATATTGCTGCCGAGAACGTCATTTGTCATCTAATTGGGGTAATATCCTTACCTTTTCCTCTTCAAGATTGCTTAGCAGGTTATTTGTCACTTACCAGCTGCTATGGTATACACTAATGGCAACATTCATCATGGTTTACAACTGTACAGTAACGTGTCCAACCACACTGGCTTACAGAGTGGCATGATTTGGCTACGTGTGGATTTCATTTGGTTTGTTGACAGTGGAAAGCATAGTTTTGTGGATTCCTCCATTGAATATTTCCAACAAAATGTGACATAAACCAAATGAGAACTGAAAATAAATGTTGTCAAATTATTCCAAAATATCCCATTTATTATGTTGACACCAGTAGGTTCAACACACTCTGCCTCAGCCTCTAACTATACTTAATGTGTAAGTAATTAACATGATGCTGAAATGTGACTATTTTACAGTTCTAATGATAGTAAATAAAAACCAAGCAGATGACTGCTAACAGGATAATTACTGTATATTATTTGGTGCTGTTTAAGGTAATAAAAGTAGACTTTTAGTATTAATGTGATGTTTACAGACTGGCAATATTAAAAGGCACAAGAAAAAAGTAAAAAGTAGCTTACAGCGGGACCTGAGGCTATAGAAAGTATTCTGTCACAAGATACAAAATATGTCACTACTCATCACTGTCTGATGATTTATCTGGTGCACGTGGTACATAACAAATTTATAACAATCTATAAATAAAGCTACACTGTATATGCAAATACATTAAGATTTGATTTTCATTCCTGGATGAAGCAAAAATATGATCAGCTCTGGGAGGGAGCCTCACTGGGGAATACTCTACATCTTAACTATACAGTACTTCAAAGATGCAATAAAATCCTTGCTTAAGGATTCCTAAAAGGCTTCGCTATGTCCTGATGAATCACTGAGTTAAGTCAATATTCGTGCAGGCAATCAGCCCTGGAATTCACAAAAGGGGCTTCAGGAGGAGAGTCAAAGTAGTTTTAGGAGATTATAGTGCTCGCCAAAACATGCCCTTAATTTCCCATTGGCATCACAAGACTTGTGAGCCTCTTTTAATTGAATACTAGTGGTAGTAAAATTGTGAAAGCCTAGTAAGGACTTCCTTGTGGTGACTGGCTGTGCACTTGAACCTTACATTAACCAGGGTTTCCAGTGCCACAACCAAAACCTCCCCCATTATTCAACAAACCCATCACAAGGGAATTATGTGGATTTTTCATGACAGGCATGCATCACGTCAGGACTGCTGTTCCAAACCACTTCTGCCATGAAACATGATTATTTTACATGGTAGGGCTGGGCGATACAGCTAAAATCAATATTAGGTTACTCATAAGGAATTCTACATTATTTTTTTTAAATCAGTATATATCACAATTTGACTCATGTATGCAAAATCACATTTAAACCACCACATTAATGTTTATCCCGTTGAACAAAACGGTAATGTTAGGTGTGATGGCACACCAAACTATAAACAATTTCAAATAATCTGCTTTAAACTGTCTAATGCCTAATTTTGTCAGTAATTACAATGTGCTTGTATCAACAATTTAGAGAGGATTGTGTTACAACAACCAAATATCACCATATCATCATGAAAGTCTATTGAAAGACAATAAACAATAAAACTGAATTATTGCTCAGCCCTTTCGCATGGCTTCATTGAATACTTAATTCTGATTGGATATTGAGTACAGTCTAAGGTCTGTTATTTTTGAATACCAGACCACATAATCTCATCACACCGCTGTCAACAAGTCCGGTGGATTTGATAAAGTAGCAACACTTCGCACCAAAATGACATCACTCCTAGGTTACTGCAGACAAACACTCCTCCCATGATTAATGTCTTTGGTAAGTAGCCGTGTAATAAGCAGAATAATGTACAGAGAGCTTCACAGCGGGGATCTCAATTTCCCTTGTCAAGGCTAATTTTAGGATAATGACTGTCTCGTGGTACATTTTCCCCTATATATACTATACAATTTTTGAATTTTTTTTTTTTTTGCTATTCTGTGGGGTGTTAATTGAATGCAGTTTTCATTTTCTCCTTCCAATCTTTTTAGATGATGAGTTACTTTCTGAGACGGAGCACAGAGCTGTTTCTGAGCTGTTTTTATGGAAACACGCTCAACCAATACTAATGTAAGACACACCAACTTCCATCATACTGAGACTCCTGACCCAGTGACAGAAGTAGTTTCTTGTGTGAAGGTTAGCTGTATCCATGTGTGGCAACATACATCCAGCCCTGCCTCGATGCCTCCCTGTCTCCCTCTCTCTCTCCCTCTCTCTCTCTCTCTCTCTCTCTCTCTCTCCCTTGCTTTCTCACACACACACACCCTTGCCTTGGGCCTTGTAGATCCTTAGGGAAGGCTGAGGGGAAGCTAGTTAACTCCAGATGAACTCACTGTGGGAATGCTTTCCCTTGGCCCCTCGACTATCCTCCACAGCCCATGCATTGTAAAAAAAAAAAAAGAAAAAAAAAAGAAAGAAACGCACAGAGTCAGGATAAATAACCTACATAACACTACCTATCTCACACCGCTCACGCTGTGCTTCCTCTACCCAGTACGGCTCGCCTGCATACTAAAATGCTTATCATGTCTTTCTCAGAACGCAGAGGCTTTGGAAGTCTATCGTTATGCTATTGCACCATGCTTGTCTTGCAAGCAGAGCATATGTAATGTAACCCCATCCTGAATATTAATGCTTGGTTACTCCGAGTTACCAACTGTGAGTGTGAGCCTCGCGAGTGAGGCAAGGGCCGTGCAACACAATGCTTTTTAGAAATGACTTGCCCTCCGCTCCTTTGTAAAGTGCTAATGTGCTTTAAATGGCTAACTTTGAGTGTCTTATCTGCACCTTGTAATTACATGGCTAAATTTTGTGGGGGGTGACCTGATGCGTCACTCCTGCAGATTGCAAGGGTGGATTGTCTCCTTGAAGCTGTTTGTGCGAGATCAAAACTCCATCAGGTTTGTGCCAAGATTACTGCCGATGTTACAGACGCTCTCTTGTCTGTGTATTTAAAAGAATGTCTAACTAGGGCATAATATGTGATCCAGACTAATGGTGAAGATACTAATCCCATTGTGAGTCACAGTTCCCCGAGGACAGGCTCATTAGGCAATCACTGATGTGTATTGGATTTAGTGATAAGTGGTGCTAATTGCCATGTAGGCAAATTTAGGCGCTGCCGCGTACTGTTGTTCTCTTAAACAGAAATGCACATGCACAAATGCACAAACAAATACACACAGTCACAGGAATAGTCACATGCACACACACACACATGCACGTACACACACACACACACCCTTGCACGCTAATTATTTTAGGTCCCAGCTGTGAGGTGGGGCTGCTGATTCGAAGCAAGGCAACATGAAAGATTACTGGATCCTCAAGATACTGTGCTCGTGTGACAAAGCTCTTATTCATCCTGTTCTTAGCTGCGAATTCTGACATTCTAAAGAGAAGCAGTATTTGACCCTGGACATTTTGTAAAGGAGGAAAATTAGGTTTCTCATTAAAAGCAAGATCAATGACAAGATTCCTGTACTACCAGTGCAGTCTCAATTAGGATGACAATAGAGGTGCACTTTAAAATGAATGACTGCACATTCAGCTGCTAGATAAGGCCTGTCTTTAAGAGATAGAAACCACACTTATTCTTTCCCAACAAGGATTCACCTGCTGAGAAAAAAAAGGGGAGGGGAGGGGTAGCTGGTATGCATGTTTTAAAGACCACTGATGCGCTGTCTTGAACTGCGAATGCAAAAGAAAATATCACAAACACTTCCTACCCTTTTTAACAGAGAGTGTTGGGCAATCTTAAAATAAAATAAAACATTTAATTATGCGGTTAATTTCTGATTGTCATCTGTTCTGCAGGTCCACACTCCATCACGAGAAACATCATCTATAAATAACAAGTCGTACCCCCAATGCTAACAAGACGACAAAGTGACTGTTTGGGAGGCTTACCTGCCAGGCACTCCACCAATGACAGCAGCAGTGTAAGTTTCCATAGCAACTCCATTTTAATGGTCTCAGGTCAATACAAGCTCACATCCAATCACAGGTGTGCAGAATCCTGGCTTTGTCCTTTCCGGCACTTTCACTGTTCTTCTGTCAAAATAAAAGAAAAGGAGTGGGAAAGAGAGCAGAGAGAAGCCATTAGATATTCAGAACCAGCAGCCACTGGTCACTGGTCTAGTCAGTCAGTCTTTTTCATCTCACAAGGACAGTAATTGTCCATGTTTCCTAGGCAATGACTTGTAAGACATAAAATACAAGAGAAAGGTGAAAATATTTTCTTTCCTGAAAGCCACGCACACACACACAAACAAATCTTTATAAACAACATTCCTCAGGTCTAGCTGTCATTTAATTGAACAGTGCACCATTGCACTGCCGTTAGCGGTTCTTTTCAGAGTTGCATATTTTATTTAATTCCAGGTATTAAACGTGTATAACCGAGTATAATCAAGACGCAAAAACCACTGTCTCTTGCGCAAACACACACTGATTTGTCCTTGCAAAGCACTTACAAAACACTTGTGCTTTAGAGTTTGCTTAAGTGTGCTTAACATTGCATAATAGGGATCATGTCTGCAAGGGAAACATAAAGGGATTGCTTGCTTGTACTGAAACCTGCTGAGACAAAACAAAAAGCAGGCTGGTTGTCAGACACATCCCTAGCATGTAATAAAGCACTGTCCTGGCTCCTCGAATTCTTCTGAGCTGGAGGGATTATGTATTTCTGACATAAAGAGCTGACTGTACGCGGTGCGAAACCATTTTTGGTCCCCCGGGAGACTCAAACAATTGATTTTCTCAAGGACTAAACCGTAATTCATCTCCGCTTAGACTCAAATGAAGTCTCCCCAAAAAGTTGTGATATGATAATGAGACCCATTATTCCTTTCTCTGATGAGCATTGATGTATTTATTGTCTAAATACTCTTATGTCCCCAATATGTTGATAACTGTGATCTTTTGTAGTGAAGCAGCAGATAAATGGTTCCAGACAATATGCTGCTGGAGCTGACTGGTTTTTGAAGTGATTCAAGTGCAGAGATGAAGCATGGAGAGAAGAAATCAAATTAGCATTTCTGGTCAAACTGAGTCTTCCCAGTACATTTAACTAACAGCACAATTTCCTCTGACTACACACAATCAACAAGCTCAAATAAATGAGAGGGGGAAAAAAAATAAGATGATACATTATATTCTATCGAGATGCAAGTGCCAAAAAAGCAGCAACAACACTTTAAGATAATATTTTCACAGTTTCTCAGTCATCTGCATGCTTCTTATCTTTGCATCAGTGAAAGCCATGACAGAGCATACTGATGCTTATGTGAATATATCAACTGCGTTCCCGACACGTTCGCCTACATTACTCTCCTTCTGCATGTTCGAAACCATTAAAGGCAACACTTTCCCCCCATAAATCTCATTATGGAGATTGGGTTTAGAGTGTCATCTTAGTTTCAAGTTATCTTGCAGTTATTAGGATGCAAATGTCATGAGTAAATGTTGGCTTTTAATAATAAAACAGAGAGACTTCAAATCCCTTCTTGCACTCCAGTCGTTGGATATTTTTGGAGAGCTCCTCCTTTGAGGGAATAATTGTGAGAAATGCTCTGAATAAATTACTCCACACAATGCCTCCAACAGAAAGCAGAGGAGCCTAGAAATTCAACAAAACCTAATTTCACCTTATAACTTCACATTTTTTATACATATGTTAGAGTGGTATGTTTGGATAACGTCTCAAATTTATGCTTCACTATAAATGAAAATTATGAAGTCTGATTTTGACTACCAGTTAAAATTATTACCACCTCAAGCTTTAGGAGGTCTGTACACAGGTTTATTATCTTAAGACCACTCCCACTGGGTTTCACGCCCGTGCCCGCCTGCAACCCGCATAATTTTTTTAGCTGCACCTGCTCTTGCCCGCAATACCAGTCCAAGCCCACCATCAGCCCCACAGTCACATTCCCATTCCTCACTGTCTCATATAGCAGCCTATATAGAAGGATCTCCCAAAATGCAGCTTGTTATAGACATCAAAATGAGATCCATCAAATATCCTTCAAAAATATTTTAGCATTTAAGCCTCTGTGTGCATGTCAGATACTGTCACCTGTTTCTGATGTGTCCCTTTCAAATAGTGCTGCAAGCAAGACTCCAGGAAACCAACTTGAAGTCTTAATTGGTCAATGAATGGTCGCGGATAAAAAGGAACTATAACAACACATTATTTAATAATGGCACATTTTGTAATAACTCTCCAAAATGTGATAAATGTTCCCTCCATTGTGTAATAACACCCACATTTTGTAATAGCTTGCTGTGTTTTTTAATATACCCCTTGAAAGCAAAATGTAATACACCTTTTTTGTAATAACCTAATACATAATACAGTGAATTATTGCATTTTCTCCCCCCCAAAAAAGTGTAACTCCTACATTATGTAATAATCACTGCATTATGTGATACAAAATGTGGTAAGTTTTTACAAAATGCGGCTGTTATTACATAATAGAAGGAACATTTATTACATTTTGGAAGGTTATTACAAAATGTGTCATTATTACAAAATGCATTGTTAAAAGAATATCTTCTGATAATGATAAGTCCATATGTCAGAGGTCACAGCGCGACCAAAAGTGTTGACTGTCTCTTGTAGATCTCTGATGACTTTTTTTTTTAGCTCTTGTACACTCCTTTCCACCTGTCAGGAAATAGTATTCTGATGTGGCAAAATACATCGAACTGGCCAAACTTTGTGCCTAAGTCACCCATGCGAAAAAATCCTGTCCCAGACACCACGTCATAAGGACAAAGGTCCACACACACCATGTCCACACAGGTCCTTGTCACCTCTTCGTGGACTCGCTGACCCGAGACAACGACAACGACAAGCACTGCTGTTCAACAACTGTCGCAAATGCTTTGTTTTCCAAAATTGTTAAAGCAGTTGTTTGGTCATCTATGTAAATGTTTGAAACCCTGATCATACAAAATTTATTTATCCTGACTGATGGCGCCTCAAGCGAAAGTAGAACATGTGAACTGTTAAGTTGCTCCATTCTTAAAAGCAGGTATCTGCACTGTAGGCCCCTAACAGCAATCTCTTGATCTCTATTACTCAGCAAGCCCTGAGACATGAGACATCAGACGGAGGGGTTAGAGAGGGGGATAAAAGACAGCCTTTTGATCCAAAGAAGCTCAGCACTCAGATGATGGCAGGGAACTGGGGAATGTCCACAGCACCATTTGACTTCCTCTTTAGTACAAATTAATTATCCTTGTGACCTTAAGTGGTGGTGACAAGACCTATAACTTACTTTCATCCCAAATTGATTCTCTCATTTGTTTGCTGTATGAGATGCAAGTTAATGATAGGAAGGGCTTTAAAAAAACTGTTGCCTTTCAAGTTCCACCCTCTTTCATGTCTCTGGAAAAAAGCCAGTGGTTTGAAAGATGAAATATGATCAAGCCTAGAATGATAGTCCTGGCCTAAAACATTTCCTGACCCACTTTGTTCAAATCGAACTGCAGTTAAATTTACCACAAATGGCAATGAACTCAGCTTCTCGGTTTGCAAATGTAAATGAAGTCGTTATGTAAAAAGTCACCATGCACTAAATCATACACACTTATTTCCTCTTTCTCCCTGGGTAGTGGTATGACCAACGTTTCTGACCCTATAATGGGTATAAATCATCTCTGTTAAGAAAAAAATCAAGAAAAATACTGACTAAGGACTCAATTAGAGTAAAAAAACAACAAATGATATGAGTCAAATCAACAAGCGGCAACATTAGTGCGCTCTCTCACACTCAGAGTCTCAAACTGTCAACACCTGATGTCAGTAAAGTAAAACTCTCTAATTAGAGTCAGGCCATGACTAGCAGAGACAATTTGCAAAATGTCTGGTGTGGTTTAGAGAAGTCCTTTCTAATTCCATGAGGAGTGTGTGAGATGTGCAACATCCACAAGATTTCCAAATAGAAGGACACTGTAAAATATTCATATTAGTTATTTTCTTTGAGGTAAATTGATGGTTCAGCGTCAAAATGTGGCTCTAAGTGTCCTGTAGGTGTCTGTGGTGCTGAGGCTGCCGCTGTACTGTAGCTTAGGTACACCCCGTAACAACGCATTGTGTAATAACAACACATTTTGTAATAACTTTCCAAAATGTAATAAATGTTCCCTGTATTATGTAAGAACTCCCAAATTTTGTAAGAACTTGCTACACTTTCTAATAAACCTTTGGCAAAATATAATACATTTTACTGCATTTTGAAATGACTTATCACATAATACAGTGATTATTACATAATGTCGGGGTCGCACTTTTTGGGGGGAGAAAATGTTATAATTCACCACATTATGTAATAAGTTATTACAAAATGTGGAAAAATGTATTAAATTTTGCATTCAAGGTGTTATTACAAAATGTGGCGAGTTATTGCAAAATACAGTTCCCTCTATTACGTAACAGAGGGAACATTTATTACAATTTGGTGAGTTATTATAAAATGTGCCATTATTACATATTGCATTGTTACAACCCCTAAAAAAAATGTAACCAGATGTAGGCCGACGCAAGACCACAAGAACTGTGATGGGCCTGTTTGGGCCACTTCTTATGTGCTCTTCATATTTGCTGTGTTTACATGTTTCTGGTTGATTTCTACAGATAGAGAAGACAACATGGAGCAGGCTGAAAAGAGACTGTCTTCTTCTCCGACGTCATTATCATCTTTACAACAATTACAGGCACATTTGCTTTTCTGCCTCATCTAACAAAGTCATTTCCAGTTCCAAATCACAATCTACCACCACTGTTACCAGTCAGCTTCAGAGAAAAGCTGTGGACAGACTCTAAAGGAGAGCAGGGGCCTGATCAGCAAACTGGGCAAATGCTGGACTGCCATATGGTTCAGGGGTAAACACAACTTCTTGGGTTAAAAATCAGCCTGGAACCGTTGTTGCTTGTTGTGTCCTTTCTCTCTCATCTTTTCTGCCTGTCTTCACTGTGAACTGGCATAAAACATGAATCCAATAAAAATAATCTGTAAAAGGGCATTTCTCCAGAAACGCTGGGGGGATCCAGGGTATTGCAAAAATGATCGAAAATCTGCTTTTAAAAACTCATTCCTGGTGAGTTTTGTACAGTGGCATGTATACACGCTTCCAAGGGACAAAATGCAATATGCACATTTCTAAACTCTGAACAAGATTAACATGTAATCCAATCTAAAAAAAATCCAGGCATGAATAAAATGTAGCACAAAGTTTGAAAGTATTTTTTTGACTACCAATAAGGTCTACATTTGGGAAACTAAGAAAATATTTCAATTCACAATAAGAAAGCGCTCAACTAATACTAGTATTTCTCGATTCACTCACTTGGTTTAAGGGGAATAGCAAGCTCAAAACTATACTAGACTGCTGAGAGCAAATATTTGGAGAATCGGTTTATTGATCGTTTTGAGGGCTATTTAAAAAATAATAAATGACCCAAATTCAGACTGGAAATAATCACAAATTACACAACTGAAATAGATGTATGCCTGGGTTTAAAATTATACATTACAGTCCAGACCTAATAGTTGCTTTTCAATGCAGCTTGGCATCTCTTACAATTTTGGGAGATTCTCCAACTGAGGGAACATTTTATCTGCACACATTCGATAAGAAGGCAACTGTCTTACGATTTTATGGAGAGGATGAAAACATTCATGCAGCCTTGCTCACTATTGACCGATGTAAGCTTGTTGACGAACGCTAAGGCCAGGATTGAATCGACTACATATAGTGAAAATGCTGCAGTATAAACGCCATTGAGACTCTTTTCTTTAACTCAAAAGAGTGTTAATGATACTACATTGCTACTCCATCTCGGTGCTTCAATCTGAAAAGGACACCTCGGACAAAAAAGGCCGGGACAATTTCAACTGTCAGACTCTCTCCAGCATTTCACAAATGTGTTTTTACTGTGTTTATCAGGTCAGTTTCCTTATTGGTTCTATTCTTTTGCACATGTGTGCTTGTAAAAAGCCAGTCACAAATCAATTGTCTACTTTGTGGGAATTCTATGCAGTAGAAAAAAAATGTTCTCAGTTCTATAACTTGCTACACTTTATTGATTTTATTTATTTATTGTGAAAAAGTAGGAAAAAAATCATTCTGTAACCTGCTGCACTTAATTTTCATTTGAAAAAGTAGGAAAAATGTCTTATGGTTATATAACCTGGTGCCCTTAATTTTGTTTTCATTTGGAGAGGTTATTTAATCTGTTTAGTGTTTTATATGCAGACCATTAACTTGTTTATTAAAGGACAGGTACTTTTTTGTAGGCTGTTAATTATATTAAACTAAAGAAAATCAGTATCACCGAGTCCGGCCTTTCAAAAAAATCAGAAAATTGGAAAAATGCAATCGATGCATCCCTAACGCAAACATAATTACTTTTGTTTTGTTTGTTTTTTGTTCTAGGCAGAGCACAACAAATTACAATACTGCCATCTAGCATTTCAGTGGTCTGCATGCACATTCCCCAAAGCAGATCAAAGAAAGCTGACACTGAGAAACTATGGCCTAGCCTTTAGTGATAAAGATGTCTTTAGGGTCATTAAGTCTGCAGTAACTATATACCAAGAGTGTCTGTCCCTTCCTATCTGTTGTACAATCCCTGGCTGCAGGCTGCAGTGCATGTAAGAGATGGTGGCCAGGCTCCCCTCCCAGATGAAAGGAATAGATGGGCAGGATCTAATCACTGACATGTTGCCAGTCGTTAACATTCATTTGCTGCTGAGGCTGTTCAGCATCTCTTGATGCAATGTGAAGGAATAGCAGATGGCCTGGATATAGGACTCTTTATTTTATCGAGCTTTTGAGGAAATTCAGCTACTTTGAGGCAAACTTTAAACTTGGGGAGGGACACGGCAGGCCTCTGCATTACACCGTTGTCAGAGTGATGCCTCTCTCCTGTCCTCTCCCTCTTCTTCTTCGACAGCACCAGCTGGAGTTGATAAACCGCACGTTGTGGTTCAGTCAGCCACAGAAGCTGATGGTGATGGCAGCTGATTTGACCCCCTCCACTCCACCAGCCATCAATTTTTCAGGGCTAAAAAATGTATTAATAGAAGAGTACTTCAGGTCCCTTCTGTTGAGGAGTTCAGATGACGATAAAATTCACACTAAAATGCATGAGCATCACCCCCCC
>OMKZ01022126.1:4423-14470 GCA_900302535.1 Neoniphon sammara | reverse complement strand
GTCTTTGAAAGCCTTTTTTTTTTTTTTTTTGCAACTCATGCGGTCCCTTTTTTTATAACCTGTTTGGAAAGCCAGATGAATGAAGAATGCCACTAAAGACCAAGTGTCAGAAGGTAGGAAGGTATATTATTTGGATAACAATTTAGGATACTTTTATGAGTAAATTTCCCTGTGTAATGTCTTGATTTTTCAGCAGGTATTATTTTGAGTCGGCAAATGTTGATTGCAGAGTTGTTTGTCTACTCACAAAGCTGCTATGGTGCTAACTATCAGAACTATCAGAACTGTTAAATGAACTGTGCTGGGTGTCGAACTAAACAAACACTGCCATATTGTTAAATTTCACCTTCTCATTGTTAAATAAACACTGACGCTTTGGCTGTTTATCGGACTTGCACTGAATATTTCTGATGCGGGAAGCCTCACCCACCCAAGTGAGCTTAACAAAAGCTAGGAATTACTTTTAAACACTATTTGGACTGGGTCAGGTTGGATCTGGGAGGGGTGAGTCTACAGCAGGCGTTTAGAGCTACAGCTAGCTGGGCTATGGCCTTGCCTTGTGTTGCACAATAAGTCAGTGCCTCAGTGCTCTCAGTCAAAACAACTGGTGTCAGGCCTACATGGTTGACATGCCTATTTTCAGGCAGAGCTGCCAATGCAATAAGGGAGCGGGACACTGAGAGGGGGCATGGTGCCAGTTGATAGATGAACGTGTGTCCCATATCCATTTAACCCCACCACCAAGCCAAGTTAGACCTGTGTGATAACCCCCATTATCATCAGGGTCATTGCAGAGTAATGACACTGCAAAATATAAGAAACAAAATAAAATGCATTGGTAACAAGGGGGATTCTCTCATCCCACTGGGTGAGTTTTTTCACCTGTTTTAAGAAAAGCAAGATTTTAAGGCTGAATATAAGACTAAATGACTTGTAAAAAAGGACTTGATGCAGTGTAGGCCGAAGTGAACCTGCTTACATCATTGATAGACCTGAGATGAAGTGCTGCTGTTTGATACTGCGCCTGTCTTGCCAGAATAGCTGTTGCTTTCTTCAGGGGTTGGCATAGGTTCAGTTGAATCATACATCAGACAACAAAGGAGCTTGTACAGATTTGCTAGGGGGCATAAAAAACGTGATAGGCTGAAATGTGTGCTGTAATTATTCTTCATTTCTTCTACTTCTACTGATTTTCTTTTATTGAAACCTTTTCTATGCACTGGCAAATGTGGATTCTTCTGTCATCTAATGTTGAGGCTTGAGATGAAGCCATAGCCCTAGATTGTTGAAATTGGGAATTAGACCATGAAACCTATGAAATTTATTTCTATAGAAATCTCCAAAGTACTTTTCCCCAGCAAGTCAGATTTAATCAATGCCGATGAAAAGTGCTTCAGTAATGGCTACGGTAATAGATTTGACCAAGATGACACTTGCATAGTCCATCAGTCTTGGACCAAGTCTTCTTTATCGGTGAGTCACAGACAGCGGGTCCAATGACACGGGTTGTCAGGACTGTTTAGTTTCATAAGTTCCACGGGCCACGGTTAGAATAAGGAAAATCTGCTTTCAGTTTTCATACATTTCATGTCCAAATGGAACACACTACAGGAAAAGTCAGCGTAGACTCAGTCATTCCACTCTCGCATGTGAGCGCTCTGATTTGTGTCAAACAGCAGTTGAAAGTGCTTGTTTTTATAATGACTTGCATTTTTGATGCTTGCATTCTGCAGCGTTTGACTCATTTTCAAGTGATCGTTTGATTCCTTATATGTTGCATGTTTTGGTGCTTCAACAGCAGCAGTCTTTTATTCAGTCACTGTGTACAGGAGACATCCGTAAGTGCTCCACTTTCAGAGTTTAACCCATATAAATAAAGGTCACTTAATTCAGTTGTCAAAGGTCAATTGACTGGCTATCAGCGGTGTTGACCCATCTCCACTGGCGTTGGTGAGATACTCCTCTGTAGCTTTGTTTAGGCTTAGGCCACTTGTCTTGTTCACAAAGCAGCATTGAGGCTGAGCAGTGCCCCTTTTTCACATGTTGACTGGTTATTTAACTACTGGGGATTTTGTTAGGCTAACAAATAGGTCTCCTTTTCCCTCTCTGATGTCCTTTGAGCATTTTATTGCCATTTGGCCAGCCGCGCTGGAACCACAGAGGGAGTGGAGCATGATGGAAACTCCATATAAAAAGAAAATAAACCAAACTCACTTTAACAGCAACAATGTGAAAGAGGACAGCGCTGGGGATGAGAGATGCAAAGGATAACAGATTTGACACAGGGGGGAGGCGATGGAGATGCATTATGAGTTTTTATGGCGGAAAAAACTACTCACTATTTCATTTTTCCCCCCCTGTGATAACAAGACCGTTAACTCCTCTCGCCTTTGCCTCCTTCCTCTCTCTCTCTCTCTCTCTCTCTCTCTTTCTTTTCAACACTGTGTTTCCCCTCGCTCGGTGTGTGGTCTGCTTGATGAGCTGCAGTTTGGGCTGACGTTAACAAAGGCTAAAGTTGCAGGTAGGGGTCATCTCTCCTTCAGCCACCGCTGTGAGAGGAAATAGTAGAAAACCTTCCAATTCCTACACACACATAAACTCCACAGCATGTGACTCAGTAGTGGGCATGTGTAACAAGCATTAAAGCAGGGGTTTGAGCTGGCATTCTACATTTTGTCAACATCATCTCATCTGCACTCAAGAGCTATTGGAAAATGAGGCTGGTGAGTGAGATGTAAGCCAGTGTCTGGTCGCAGTGGCTTTGGAGGCAGACAGTGTGAGTGTGGTCAGACAATGATCCTTAAATCACAGGTCCAAGGATTGATGACTGTTTATCCACTTCACAATAACACTCATTTCACAAAGCTCCATGTGTGATTGTATATATGTGTGTAGGTGTGTGTGTGTGTGTGCATGCCTCTGACAAAGCACGTGCGAGTGAGTGTGTACATAAGCATGTGTTTTTGCACACGAGCTTATCCAGTGCGTTTAAGTGTGTATACATGTGGGTGTATGCACACGTTTGCATTGCATGGGTGCTTTCTAACTAGCTTGGTGCAACAGTGTAAAGATTTAAATTACAATGCACAATCCCGTGGTCGTGCTTTGTGGAGAATTACTATAGGTGATCCAGCCAAAATGTTTACAATCAGCTGGTGTGCACATCACAGCCAATCCACAAACCACCAGACCGCAATTGTTGAATATAGTTTTCCACCCTGACTTAAGCCGTGAAACTAGCCACGTTCACGTCCTGTGGTCGTGAATTCACAGTTATGCTGAACATTTCACTCTGACAGTACCTACCGCCGTTTTTAGCACCTTCATCGCTTTTTTATATAATGCGATTAGGAGTTTCACATCCCCCTTTCAGGAACATTTTTCACCAGGAAGAGCGGTTCAGTGTCTTTGCTCGAGGACACTTTGACAAGAGCGGACGTTGCTGTCAGTCGCATTGAACCTGGGACCTTCCAGCTAATGGGTGGTCTCTTTCACTACCAGGCCATGTTGCTTTGTCTTAAAAAAAAAAAGATGTTATGCAGCTGTCACATTGTAGTTTGCTTTATGCAAAGCTGTCATGACCCTCCAACCCTGGAGCTATGACCTCAGGAAGGCAGACTGTACATGTGTTACATGTAGGCATGGCAATAAAATAATGCTTTATAAAATATCAGTCATCGGTGTATTACAGTTACAATCAAACTTAGTTACTTGTGTGGTCCTTCTTTGGACGGATAAAGATTCAATTGGTGAATTTGTTTTTGTTGGTCTACAGCCAGAGTATTTTCATTTCAAATTTGCCAATATTTATCGATTATCCTCGGGAAACTTTGTCAATATATTTATGTCCAAAGAGGCATCAATGACATGCCTGGTGTTTTTTCTTGTATTTTATCTGAATTCAAATTGCCTAATAAACCATCAAATTTTTGGTAAAGCAGAAACTAAATACTTTTATTCTGTGTCACTACAATCACTGTCTTTGCTGAAAAGGAACTGCTTACAAGAGCTTGGGGTACCACACCAATCCAAACACTATACTTGTTTGCAGACTGTCAAAACAGATGGAGGAAGGTGAGTGGAAACGTCCGCTTACAGACACTGCAGGCACTGAGGGATCTCAATCCATCATGGTGATTCCCACAGACAAAACAGTCAACACCAAACACAGACAAGATCTGTCCAGGCACAATACACTGTGTGTTTACACTGAGCAACACTGAGGGGAAATCAACTGACAGAGAGGGTGCGGAAAAGAGACTGAGAATGAGGGAGCGAGAGAGAGCAAGTTGCAAATCGCATGCATGTGTGTTTAGAAATCTGTGCCATAAGGAAAAAATAATAATAAAAATGGGTGGAGGTGGACAGACAAGCAGGGCGTTTTGCAAAAAGAGGATGAGGCAATGTCACATGATCTGTGAAACCCTATGGATGAGGAGCTGCGGATGCGTGAAAACAATGGAGAGTATGAGAGAATGTAATGGAGAAAACCCAGCATTGTAAACTGTGAGTCTCCAGCCTGCAGGCTTCGCTTCTCACAGGAGATTTTGGCAGCACGCTCTGGCCTGTGACAGGCCCAGTGTTCATGGCCAAAGAGTGAGAGTGTTTTGCATGCAGAGATGACAAGATCCTGCTGTGATAAGAGTTTGATACTGCATGCTCGAAAGGAAGACACAGCCACAGAGGATACACGGTCTGTGTGCGATTCTGTCAAATAAAAACCCTGTGGCACCAAATGAAAACATGAATTGAATTGACAAAGATGAATTTACTAATTGCTTAACCTCTATTTATATAGCATTCAGGGAAAGTTCCAGTGTAAAATACATTAAAACTGTACATTTAACTGTTTCTCTTACTTGTTAATTGCAGAATAAGAAAATCACAATCAAATCACCAGTCCAAGGTTTCAAATAGTGTTTAAACACTTATTTTTCCTTAGATTTCTGATTAAATTTCTCCTAAAGTAGCTTCAAAGTTTATTTTTTATGTATTTTTTTCACCATTCCTTATTGTACAACAATGGGACATACATATTCTGTATCTGCTGGTTGCAACTCTTCATTGAATCATACGTTAAAACTCAAAATGGCATTGCTTTATGGTTGCAGCATTACAATAAACAGAAAATATCTACATGTCTCGTGTATCATTTTATACACATTTCCCTGTAATTCAGCAGGGTAAATTTTAGGTATCTTTGGAAACCTTGGGATCTCCACTAGAATTTTAAATAAAAGTTCTGTGGATTTGAACAAAGCTTGGCGGCGCAGCATGCATTTGTAATGACGAGCTCAACAATGGGATTAGCAGGGTTGAAGAGGTTAATGTGTTTTAGTCTGGAATTTTCCTTAAATGCCTCAACAGCATACCTGTCGTCATCTGTAGGCTTTTATTTTGTGTATGTTATCAATACTGAAGCATATCCCTATCCAACTTCAAAGTTTCAACAAAATACCACAGCTTGATGAGACAGCCAAATGGAAGTCTCTCTTTCTTTCTTTCTTTTTTTTTTAACACATTTGACATGTTTTTTTCCCCCTTCACTTCCTCCTGCTGTCCCTCTGGGGATGTGTGTGGATGTGTGAATGCATCTGCTGTTAGTGTGTGAGGGTAGCGCAGAGTGAGGAGTGTCCTTTTAGAGGTGTGAGGCCCACACAGACATTCGCACAGCGCCTTAAGTATTCCCTCGCTGTGCTCCACCTGTTGAAAGCATTATGTCTTTCTCCTCCAGGAGAACACAAGAGTAGAGTGTGTGAATGCCTCACAAAAGAAGATCAGCACCAACACATTTTTTGGAACAGGGACCACACACACTCACAATGATTTAGTCTTGAATATGTAAGAAAGCATCAGTCGTCATTACACATGCATATCCGCTTAGCACACTACAAGTCATTTAGTGTCATGTTCATGTTCATGTTAAAAACTTGTTTTTCTTAAAACAAGTGAAAAAAATCTACCAGTGGGATGAGATAATCCCTTCTTGTTTCCAGGGCTAATCAACTTGTTCCCAGAATTTTCTTGAATCAATAACACGTTTATACTTGTTCACAGAAAAAAATCCTGAAACAAGAGAGGCATTGGAAACAAATGGCATTATCTCATCCCACTGGCAGATATTTTCACTCATTATGAGAAGAGCACAATTTTTAAAGATGGAGATTTTTTTTGCAGTGCAGATGCACTCAAAATCACAAAAATTTTAAATGCTATACTGAAATCTACTAGATTAGATTGTGATGCACAAAAAAATTCAGATGTCAGTGGTTCAGCAACTTTAAAGGATACAAGCATAATCTCTGCCACTGATCCCAGATTCATATTAGGGCCGAGTCTACAGCTGATTCACATCTTGACAAAGCAACACGAAATGACCTATGAGAGTGAAACTGTTAATGGACAGGCATATCCTTTAACCAGCCATCCTACAAACCATAAATCCCTCAGTCAGTTGGCGCTGAGAGGTGTTTGTTATCTGCCAGCCAGCCTCAGGAGGGAAGGAGAAGAGACGCAGAGGGCGGCTATGTGTAAACACAGACCAAACTGGCTTTGTTGTCAAGGAGACTTAGTACATAGGACGTCCAGGAACAAGACAGATTCATGACAGGCCTTTAAACCTACAACAACTCAGCAAAATATTAAGCACTTTAAATAAGTTTCTTTAGTTTCATATTTAGTCTTAAAGTCTTGCTGATCTTAAAATGAGATAATCCCACTTGTTTCCAACAGTTTCACTTGTTTCAGGATTTTTTCTGTGAACAAGTAGCCTATAAATATGTTGAAACAAGACAGAATAAGGCAGATCACCCCACTATTATGACCATTATGATTCAACATAATGGGATTATCTCATCCCACAGGCAGATTTTTTCCACTTGTTTGAAGAAAAACAATATCTGGGGACTCAGTGCTAAATGAAATGACTTTATGTACAGCAATGCACATTTTTCTCTAGTGAGATACACACACCTCTATACATTTCACCCTGTGAACTCCAAGTAACCTCCATGCATCGTATGTTGGTTTTATTTTGTTTTTGTTTTTTTTATTGAATGTAAAGAAAGGGACACAACATTTTTGGGCACAATACAAATATGTATACAGCAGTACTTTGCTATGTAACATTCACTAATATAAACAGTAATAACAACAAAAAAATAACCAAAAATATAAAGCAAATATACATAGGGTTTAAATCAAATACACAATATGTAAAAACTTTCAAGACATTCAATACATTTTTAGGCTTTTTGAGTAATATGCCACGAAGGCAGGTAGAAATGGATCACCTAATGAAACGCAGCAAACAAAATATTGGTAAGATCAGATTCATCCTCAGTCTTGTTGGATATAATAATTTTAAGTCAAAAAGCCAGGAAAACAGTATTCAAATTGTGTCAAGTTCATAATAGGATTGCACAAAATGGTACAGATGCCCAAATTATTTGGGTTCAGCACAAGTCGAAATTGAAGGCAATAAAATTTTAAGGTTCAATATATTGTGAAGCAAGCACTATGGAACCAGGAGATGGGCCTAGAAGTTAAGAGTAAAGCAGCAGTAAATGGAATGAAAAGACTGTACAGAAATGGCAAGGTTATTGGGACAGGGAATTGAGGGGTAGACATGTTTTTAAGGGAATTAGACAGAAGATGGCAGTAATGCAACACTGGATGAAAGCTGCCATTAGCACTCAAAAAGAGGAAGAACGGTTACCATTGAAATAAATGGCAGTTCAACTCAATAAGTACATGTAATTTGGGAAATTAGTCATTTATACCATAGCACCACAATGAAGAGATGTTTTACTGTTAAAGAGCCTCAGGAGCAAACTCATCAGCATTGTACTGGTGAGGAGACCACTGACCAAGACCAGGAAGAAACAGGATGGGAGGAAAATGTCTCAGAAACTGAAGACAATGTTGCAGACAATCCTGATTATGTGGATGGATACATACAAAGAGGAGCCTGCTGGCGACGAACTGGATCCTTCTAAGAAAACTGCATTTCAGTCAAAAAATGGGAAATTGGCCTGGTGTCCAACCCGACCTGGAGAGCCATGCAAACAGTCAGCTGTAAACATTCCAACTCCAGGATCAACATAATATGCCAAGGCCTGCATAACGGACATCAAGTCAAGCTTTGATATTTTTATGACTGAAGAAATTGCAAAAATTGCAATGGGCTTGACAAATACCTCGGGCATGCTGACTGGAAGAACACTGACAGCTTTGATCAATAAGCTTATTGTTGGAGTCAATCCGGGCCCTGACGTGAGCGTGGACGAACGACTGGTTCCTTTCAGAGGCCGTTGCCCCTTCAAACAGTATATATCAAACAAGCCAGCCCAGTATGGCATCAAGATCTGGACAGCATGTGACGCCAAAACCTCCTACGCCTGGAACATGCAGGTGTACACAGGTAAATCGGCTGACGAAACTCCAGAGACAAACCAGGGCATGCGGGTGGTGCTGGATATGACGTCAGGGCTCCGGGGTCACAACATCATCTGCGACAACTTTTTCACCTCGTATGCCCTGGGGGAGGCGCTGCTTCGCAGGAAACTGACCATGCTGGGGACTGTGCGCAAAAATAAGCCTGAACTTCCTCGTGTACTGCTGGCAACTAAGAATAAGGCTGTCTGTTCCTCTGTGTTCGCCTCCACAGACACACACACATTGGTGTCTTATATTCCAAAAAGGGGCAAAAATGTGGTGCTACTAAGCACAAAACACAGAGATGCTGCTGTGAGTGAGAGAGAAGACAAGAAGCCTCACATGATCCTGGACTACAACCACACCAAAGGTGGTTTTGACAACCCGGATAAGGTATGTACCTACACATCACTTATTTCCCGTTATTGTTATTGTATATTCTAGTTTTCCAACTAGTGCACATGTGGTATATATATGGATATGTGCCGATGTATTATTTTTGTTAGTTTCCACGGCCATGTTTCCACTGCCATTTTTGTTTTCGAAACAGGGACCCCACAATTTCTTTTTGGATGTTTATTTACTTTAAGGTTGCTATGTTCGCCATTGACCACTAGAGGGCGACCGTAAGTTGTGTAAGTCGGGACTTCCGGTTTCTAAAAGAAGAAGTAGAAGAAGTCGCGGGAAAAACCTTACGTTTAGCAGTGGTTGAGTCTTAGCCGCTGCGGCGTGAGTTTGAATTGTTTTTGAGTGACAATTTGAGAATACATGCAACCAGATAATGCACAGTCACCCGTGTGTCCGTCTAAATCCTGATAGGCAACACGAGGAAGTCGTTTGATCTAGGGATTGCAACAGTAATCGTCATGTAACCACCACCCGACGAGTAAAATACTGCTCAATACCGCAATTTTGCTGCTATGTGACAGAAAAAAATATTCACTTCCCACCGAATCCCTCATTTGAGCCTTGCAGTTACAATTGAATACACAGGGTGGCACTGTAGCTCTCCTGTTACCTGTACCTGTCCCAATTGCAAAATTGTTTTTCCTAGGATGGGAAAGGCATGACCCGCCCTACTCTGTCTGTGATTGACTTACCCTGATATTCTTATCCTTACCTTAAGCAATTTCGCTTCTCATGCCTATCTGTGCCTAACCAACCCAACCGAAGGCAGCGAGTACTAGCCAGTCAGAGGCAGAATAGGCTATATGCACAGCTCCAATACTTCCTGAAACTCAGATGCTCGTTTATTTCCTGTGGAACATAATTGGACTGTGTCTGATTGCAGCAGCGAACAACAATGAGCAAGCACACCTGGTTTAATTAGTTCAGTCCAATTCTGTTCCACAGGAAATAAACAAGAACAAAGAATGTCTAGATTAGTGTCTCGATTGCTGGTATGCAATATGGAGTCAAAATTACAAGTCTTAGGGAAGATCACACTGTTGCATTAATTTCAATTCAAACACACATGAGGGCAGGAAAAAGGTATATCTGTTTCCTGCTTCGCTCCCAATGAACCAAACATAATGGGACCAGATGAACAAAAACTTGACCAGATGAACAAAAACTTGCGCTGGGTTGTGGGAGGTGGTGCATCAAAAAATT
>OMKZ01022120.1:0-11695 GCA_900302535.1 Neoniphon sammara | reverse complement strand
AGCGGCGCTGCCCGGCCAACCCCCGGGTCGCTCTCTCAATCAGCGGACAGAGTAGGGGACATGCACCATGCTGCGCCGAGGAGAAAGATCCCCGAGGGCGCTGTCACCCTGCACAACTCCCCCCGTCCTCCTCCTCCTCCTCCTCCTCCTTCTCCCACTGCCTCCAACCCCCAACCCCAAACCCCATGTTCAGGGACACGGGTTTCCCAAGCCGAGGACATTATCCTCTGCAGCCTTGTGATGCTGAAATTTAATATGTAAAACTGTTCATGCCATTTACCGAGCTGCCTACTGATCTGCATGATGTGCTCCGTATTCTGTGCTGGTTACTTTTCATTTTATTGGCCAGTTAAAGTTTGCACATTTATGATTCCACTTGGTAGGTTGGTCATCTAGGTCACATTAAACACAACACAAAAAAAGTATGTAGGATATAAAAAAAGCTCCTCTGAAATGATCTCCCACTATTTGCACTTCTTGGACACCTGTGTATCATTAATGGTGACCAGTAGGTATTAATGAAAATTTAAGCCAATAAAACCAATAAAGGTTCAGTTACTGTAAAAACTCCAGCAATCACATCCAATTAAATTGTGTTTCTCTCCCTAACTGATTTCCTATTGGTTTACACTTTTATTTTACACGTTATGCCCCGCCCAAACATCCGGTTATGACAGGAAATATATAAAATCAAGGGAGTAAGATGACATTTCATAGGACCTTGGAGGTAGAAGATTAGGGAATAGTTTTTCTTTTTAAAAGTAGTCTATAAAAGACAAGATAAAGACAAATTCAGACAAAATAAATTGATCAAGACAAAATAAATAGAAATTGAGGAAAAAAAAGGTCATGAGCATAAATTGACAATGCAGGTAGCAAGTTGAACATCTCATTTCCTCCCTCAAGGCAATAAATGGCTTTCCTTTAGCACTGTATCGTATTGTAATGGGGTGATGCTAGTGTACATGTCACTCGCCCCCGAAAGGTTGGATGACAAAACAGTCCGGCACCTCTTAAGCTTCCATTAGGCCTTCTCAGCACAAATGAAATCCTGTTGGTTTTGGACTTGTTTCTGCTTCTCATTATCAGCCGCTCGGAGCTGAATTGACTCATTACATCTCCCCTCAAACGAGGCCTCAGTCAAGAAGACGGGACAACAAGGCTCGGCGGTGACGAGGAAGGGGTGGAGCTCCTGGTAGTAGCACTTCATTCATCTGGCTTGAGGCCCGTCTTTGTCTCGATGGCAGGTGCTTCTAATCCCGCTGTCAGAATAGGGCCGGACAAGATGTTTGGACAAGCCCGTGCTTATAAGCCCCTGTTTCACGTACGGCTACCCCCGCTCACACACATAAACACACACACACACACACACATACAAATGCACACACCCACCCCCAGTGATATGATCCATATTGCATGCTATGGCTGTGGTTGATTATCCCTTGAAAGACAGTAAATGGATCCACACTACATCATATCTCCATGAACTTTTTTTATTTTATTTTTTTTTACATCTGAGTCCATGAGTTTTGCCCGGCTGCAAAAACTCAAAGAAGCCAAACTCACCCTTCAGTATCAGATCTTTTTAAAACCCCTTTTGACTCTGACTTTGAATCCATACTTTGTGTCAATGCTGTACACATATTCTTTAGCTCCTCATTCCTGATTTCACGCTAATACTGACTGAAATATTCAAACACAAGATGCTGTTTTTGTTGCAGCTCCATCACATCCAACGGAAACAAACTACATGTCTTGTGCATCATATTAGACAAATTTCCTTGTAATTCTGCAGCACATATTTAATGTCTTTGAATACTTTGGGAATTTGAGTTTACTAAAAACAAAGGTTGGCCATGCATTTGCAATGATGGATCCGCTGAGTAGAACTGAGGTTAATGTCATTGTCACTATTCTGCTGAAATTTGCCATTTCTGTAAAATTTTATGATTTTTTTTGGATATGTAAGTTTTCCGACTGGTCAGATAATTTGCATAAACCAGAAAGTACATTTACATTTTAGGCGTTTCTCTTTAAGTAAATGCCTTAATCTTAAAGCCTCAATGCTTAGTTCCTTAACATTACAAGTAAGACAGGTCAAAAAATATTCCCAAAATGTTCCCACTACCAAACAGTAGGCCTGAATGCAGCAAAAAATCACCTCCCTTTCCCCATTTTGTGCATCTGGCTGACCACAGTGGCCTTCCCTCAGGCCTTCCTCCTGAATTGCAAGGTACGCTGTCCGAGAGCGGACTCTGATTTTTCCTCCCGATGACAACTTTATTGTCTGTGTGCCAGTAGGAGATGTGACGGAGTAAAAAGGCGGATTTGTCATCGGGGCACTTTTACTTTCCCGTCCTCACAGAACTTGGCCGATTGAATGTAATCTCCTTGTTCCCAATGATAATAATGCCATTGATTTTGCCCTCGGGGGTCAAACGATGACCTCTAAATCACGGCCGCTCCCTTTTGTTTGGTTTGCGAGGTTGAAAATCACATTAAGCCCACCCCTAATCTGTTGTTCTGTGAACTAAACGGACTTACAGGATCCTTCAGGTCAGGGTACGTGCTGGTTGTATACAGTGCAGAGTTCACTGAAAATCCTTGGGAAGTTTTTTTTTTTTTTTTTTTTCCCTTTCTTCCTTAGCGTAACCTGGTTTCTGGCTGCTGATGGTGGTCTATTTTTGGGGAGGAGGGCCGCTGCTTTATTTTGGATTCCTGGTGGCCCGGCTGCTCAGCCCGAGGTCTCCGATAACCCAATTTGAGTTGACTTTGCCCGTCCAGGGAGAGCCGCGGCCCGGGGCTATGGAGTGTTATAATTCAAGTAATACAATGAAGTCAAACATAACCCTATCTACCCACACAGCCACACACACATGCACTCACTCACTCACACATATAAGCACATACATATAGTACATGTACGCATATGCATTGCACATACATGTACACACTCTTGCATGCATGTATGCACACACACACACAGGGACACACTGTTAATTTTGCTCATTTTTAAGAGGCTTGGCCCAGTCTACATAATTAATGATCAGTAAAGAGAAAGCCTACTCCATTTTTCACTATGCATATGTAGTATAAAGGTTAGACTAATACCATATATTGGTTTGCCATATTTTCTTTCTTTCTTTATATTGGCCATTCTGTGTCATCCGCTTATTATTCACTCATGGCAAATACATGAAAATAATCTGTAAATATTGCAGTGGAGTTTTGTTATCTTTGCACAATTTATTTACTTGTTTAATTGTTCATTATTTTTTATTTTATTTATTTATTTATTTTTTGTTTCCCAGAGTTTCCCCTCAAATAGGTGCAAATAAGAGCTTTAGGGTCTCATGATCAGAGGCTTTTCCACCCTTATAAGAAAAAATAATAAAAAAAAATAAAAATAAAGTTAGAAACACTAAAAACATGTCATTTTCTGTTCTGGAAGTAGATTCACTAAAAGTAATTTGCTATCTTGCATTTATCGCTTAAGAAATTGTAGGATTTTAAAAAACTCTATTAACTTGTGTTCTTATAAATATCAAGACATGAAACACTTCTTTTCCAAAATACAGGCTGCATCGCAGTTAAAATTAGTAGAGACTCCAATTTTTGTACAGTAAATAATCAATTAATTAGCTAAATGTTACATAATTAGAATTGTGTAACTGGAGGTGAACATAATATCGGCTGCCATGTTTGACCCCAATTACCCAGGCAGAGTGGCAGCTTACGGAAAAGGGTGACCTATATTTGAATTGTTTCATTCCAAATTAAAATCCCCACCATATGGGCGAGGAGCAACTACTCTTATGGAATAACTGATAGCACAATATTAAAACATTATTGAGGACAGCTCTTCTATACACTGGATCTATATTTTTGAAATACTGGGTTATGAATTCTAAATGCTGCCTGAGCATTTTGGAAAATAACTCATTTATTCAGGGATATTATGAGCTGTAATTATTCATCAGTGACACAAAGATGATAAAATGAATGGCTCTTTCTCCAAAAATCCCTGAAGGGCTGTAACATGACATTGGGTGATAGTGTAAAATCTCATCCATCCAATTCAGTTTGTCAATCCAGAAACTGAAAAATGAGATATGTGCAGATCAGCATGTTCACACTGTTAAACATTTAACAATTGATTTCCATGCATGTCCCAGTCAATATTGATTCATATCTTGATTAATCGCCAGACGGGCCTTGGGGACCAGGCTCTGTATGTGTGTGTGTGTGTGTGTGTGTGTGTGTGTGTGTGTACGTGTGTGAGAGGAGGTCGGGGGGATTTGGGATGCAGTGTGCTGTGAACTTAATGCTTTATTGAAGGGCTGAGATGTGCTTGCTCAGAGCAATAAGCCATTGTTTGACTTGGCACAGCTTAGGGCACCCTGCGGTCTGTGCCATGAAAGGCTTTCTGTTAGATGCCCGAGTGCTTATTGTTGAAAAAATTGTCCCCCGAAAAATTAGCATAGAAGAATGCAAAATGCATAATGTTCTGCAAATGACAGCTGCTTAGCTGAAACAAAGGAAGCAAAATGGCTTTTGGTTGCGCTGCACTTGTCATGGTAATGAACCCCTTCCCTGCCTTTATGGGCAGTGCCATACAAATCATGGATTGTTTTTTTCATTGTTGTCATTTATTTTCTCTACCGTGAACCTAAAAGTAGCCCTGTGCTCCGTTTCGTGTAATTCATCTTTTCTAATAAAAAAAAGCTATAGCAGACACTTTGCACTCGTTTGTCACCAAACCCCACGATCCCTGGCTCATTTAAGTTTATTTCACATTAGAAAAAGTTTGATTCAAATGAACCTTTTTGGATTTAGTAGCCAATAATTGAAACAAAGTATTTACTGACCCTTATTACAAAATATACCAATTTTAAGCTCATCCATTTAAAAAGACCAATAATATATGAAAAAACAGTCTATTTTAACCATTTCTCCATGCTTGATCTCAGTTGTGAGAACCCACACTTTTTAGAAATTAGCCCACTATCTCATCAAAGAAAAGTCAAATGAGTGCAGTCAGCCTTTAAGTCTGCAAAAATGGCTGACATTTCATATGCAACATATGGAAAGTTGACTTTGTGAGAAAGAGAGAAAGAGGTTTTCCTCTGAGAAAGGCCCAACACTTCGCTCACCAGGCCCTGGCACTGGTATTTAGTATGCTAATGTATTCTCTCTGCTAATTCAGCGCCGGGGCTGAGAAACAAAAAAGTGAGCAGTGAAAGGATTGGGTTTCAGCAGTGCTGTGCGGAGCCTAATGACCAGCAGATTAATCATGGGACACGTGGAGCGGAGCTGCCTTCAGCGCTGCTGTCAATACGAGCTGTCTAAACTTGCGAGGAGACTCTCGCACGCTGCCTCTTGCTCGCAGTTAAAGCATCTTGTTGCGCAAACATTCAGCCGACAGTGCAAGGCATGAGAAAGGCTTCAGGAGGGTTGTTGAATGTTTGCTCTGTGAGATATTCTGAGGCCAGGAGTTTCCTCACACGTTTTATGTGAAGCTTTGCCATATATTTTCCCAGGGAAACTTTGCCTGTCAGGACTGCACAAAACAACCATGCCTATCATGTCCAACAGTAGAAAATGTACAAAACATTTTCTGTTTAACAGCATGCACAGTTAACTTATCACTCAAGTAAATACAGTAATACCAATCAAGAAAATTATGTGCACTATGCAGACTTCTCCTGTGCATCTGTTCCCTACAATACCCAGGTTTGCAAAAGATGCTGATTTAACACTAGAAAAGACAATAAATTTGAAGGGTCTGAGAAGCAAACTGTCAATCAAAGGGGGTAAATATAATTCCAACTCTGATTTTCTTGCAGGATTTTGAAAATTTTACATCACTGTTTGCATAGAAATTAGGAATAGTAAAGGTCACAGAGGTAATTGAGAATGCTGAAATATTTCAGTGCTGAAATTAAAAACAGCAGTCATTTGGTGATGGTTTGGGCTTTTTAGTGTTAACATGAACTGTCAGCAGGCAGGTACGTCGAGGATGAAGCATATCCAACCTAGACCATCTCCTATATCAAGTCCACATTTCCTCTTTTGGTCCCGGCAGGAAACTTTCCTTGTTCACTGGTCACAGCAGCTGTTAAATCACAAAATTCACCAACCAGCATTTACTGTTAGAAACAACTCCATGTTTAGGGTAGAAAATGACCTCCAAATGATGGTTGGTTACCTGCCAAAGAGGCTGGTAAAGGAGACAAACTGAGATTTACTAGCATTCAGCTGGTGGCTGGTGGTAATTTCCCACCCTGCCTGGGTTCGCCATCAATAATGACCAGGCTTGAAAAAGGTTTGAGAGATGTCGCAGGGCTGAGGCGAGCCAGGCAGGTCTGTAACTCGCAGAATTGATAGAGGTTTAACTCGGGCTCCGTCAAGATCCCCGACTCTGGCAGCGTTTGCGCATTGTGGGAGTAAGTGACTTATGCTTCAGATCCTGGGGAGATTTCAGTGAAAACATCGATGGATCAGTTTCTGCCATGTTCACAATGTCTCTTTATGCCGTTTAGGCCTGTTGCTCGGCGCTGAAAGAGATGGGCAGCGCTTGCCTCGCGGTCTTTGAAAATTAAGCTGCCGTAGCACGCCCATTGGTCCATTGTCCCCCGAAGCAGAGAGCCGCTTGCTTGGTATTCCCGGCACAGAGCGGGTCTAAACTTTGGCCTTCACTGTGTGCATTAGGAACCCAGCCCACTGCCATTCCAATTCTCTCCCTCGCCTTTCCAACTCAATCTTGCACCGTGCCCACGCCGCCCCTCCTTCCTTCAAACCATTCCCTTTTCGCTGGCTATCACCCCCGAGGACATCTTGTTCCAGTTATTTTGAGATATGGGAATGTTCCAACATGCTGAAAAGTCTCAGCTACTGTACATGTGACCCAAAGCGGCATGAAAAACAGCGAACACTCATTCATAGGTAATGGCACCAATGCGCGGTGCTGTCTCTTGGCCAGCCGGCAGCGAAATGCTGCAATTACACCTCGCGCCCAGTCGTATTTCCTTCATGTCACGGGGGGGAAATATTCGTATTTTTGTTTAGTCCCTCGCAATCATCAAAGACAGGAGCGAGGCGTCTCACCTGTTTTCTCATGAAACGCTCCCTTTCATATCAGCTGGTGCAGCTGGTTTCTGTCCCTGGTCCAGGGCTTGATTAGAAGGCTGCGGAAGAGAGGCCCGCTCCTACAATATGATTGGGAGAGTCACCTCTGATGGTGATTTATTTTCCGAACACGACACCTTGTCCAAAGTGGTTTGCACTTGAGGTCTTGAAAACGTTCAGCCTTGTGAGTATGTCTCCTTTGTCATAATCAAAGACAGTCTTCTTCCGTTTGGAAAGACATGTAGTTTGTTCAGATGGCTGCTCTTTGTCTGTTTTCTAATCAGCATGAAGAAAAATTATTAAATTGATCGAATACCTGAAATAACAAATGAAGATTTCCGTTCCAAAATGCTACATGCACATTTTGTAAAAGGCCGTCATTCAGTACCTTCAAGTGCTACCATCTTGTCAAACGTGGCCTTGAAGCTGGACATAGCTCAAAATTTGAATTCGTAGCCCCATAATGTCCTTTGCTGTCATGTTAGCTCTCACTTCGTAGGAGGAGGGGTCAAGGTCAAAGTCAAGGTCAAGGTAAACTTTCAAATTATCACCAACTATGTTTACATTCACACAGAAAATGCAGTTATAAATAAATAAGAGGGTGATGCAAATCAGGCAGGATCATGCAGACATCATACTACAGTGATATTATTATTTTGATCTATTGATCATAATCGCAGTAAAATATGTGGAGTATTTTGTTTTTACTAGTATTAGTACAGGCGAGTCAGAACGTGTATAGATCTTCATTGCATTTCTTTAAAGTAAGTACACAGACTTTTTGGAGGTTTGGGCCCTTTGGCCACCTTACCCAACGTATGAAGAGAGGATTAGCAACAAAACTGTGTCTACATAGCTCTGGTGAGGGTGCATGCTAACAGTTTAGCCTGCGGTAATGATGGGTAATTATCCAAAGAATGAAAGTGAAGCTTTTAATAAACCAAAGTTGGTGTTGGTTTTGACTCTTTAGCTTGCAAAAATCTCAATCTTCTTATTTAGTGAAGTCCATTATGAATCAGCAGCACCAAAATTTAGCTGTCTCACTAACTTTACTCACCTCCTGTATAAACAAAACAAGCTATACAGAGTCTAATCAATCTGATCTTCTTAATCAATTCTGCAGGTTAAGACACATGAAAGCTTACCTAACACATTGCATGCAAAAGCTAAAGCATGCACACCATTCAGAGCTGTCTACTGGAGATACAGAGATAATGTTGTTGCCTTGGTTACATATTTGTATGGTGGTCAATGTCAGCAGTCATTTAAGCGTGATACCTAATGTTGTTTGGCAAGGCAGGACCATTTGTGTTTGGATATTTGCAATTGCATCATATTACATACAAAGCACGTTATTATCACTGGTTAGATATCGGCCTTTTGCTGAATAAAAGATATCAGCCAGTCATGTTGCCTCTGATATGATCGACGTTTCTACATAAAACGGTCTGTAAAAACCTGAAATGAAATCATAATGTATCCCAGATTTCCTCTTATCACTGAACAGTGCAGTGTTTTAAAGAGCTGTTACCTGTAAAATGATTTTATTGTTACTGCTCTCCTTTTCGAGTTTGAAGTTCATACAGTGGTTTAAATGCTCTTTCTGGGGCTTTCTGATCAAATAAAACTTCCAGGAGAACACTGAATACTTTTATTTTTAAAGACTTTTTAATCTTTTCAGCATGGTCTAATTTCAAGTTGTAAAAGTATCAAACACTGGCAACCTAAAAAGTCTAAAAAAATATTAGTAACATACCTTTCAGAAATTCTACTTTATAGAGTCATGTGGTCATTTTAACTGCCCAATTATCAGCAATAATCACATTATTGTGTGCATATTTTTCAAATGTTCCCATTGGCGACTCAGACTCCTCAAATTCTGATAAACGCTGCTGAAGCATCTTTCGGTATGAATGCGCCTCCCTGTCTGTCCCCCCTCCACCAACGGTCTCCCGTGGGCGCCGTGGACGCGGCGCACTGATGGACAGTATTTGGCTGTTTCAGGCTTGTGAGTGATGGACAGAGCCCGAGGCGGAGACAGTGGCTTAGTGTGTTTTGCAGCTTGCAGACCACAGCCTCTCTGTTCAGTCCCCATGGGGGGCCACCGAGGCCCCCGGAGCCCCGCAACAAATCTCTCAATTGTGTTCCCCAACGCTCACCAGAAACATGCCACATGATCCTTATCAGGCACCCTTTAAAATAAATATACTCCCCGAACATATATTACCATAAATTATCGCCGCGTATTAGGCTGTGATGGTGATTGCGGCTAAATGGTTTATCCATCAAAATTGTCAGTGTGTGTTTATGTGTGTGTGTGTGTGTGTGAGGAGGGGAAAAGAGCAATGGAACATTCATGCTTTGAGTTAAAGAGCCATCCTTCGTCTCTGAGGGTCCTTGCCAATATTTGTTCAAGTTCCCTCAAATGAGATCTCGGGGTCTGGGCAAGATTTGTATGAACACAAGCTGCGAGTGATGTCATTCATTGAGCGGGGTTTCGCATTCAGTAATGAATCGTGAATTGGAACAGAATGGAGTAAGCTCCTTTAATAGCTGCCTTCTTGAATCGTTGCCATCTCTCCTGGAGAATGGTGTGTGTGTGGCTTTCTTTATTTTCACACATGTTAGCACGTGCTATTACCAGGTCAGACAGTAATCAAAAATGCCCTGAAACAAGGGAGGTTAAATTAGTACACTGGATGTTGGCTCGGCCCGTTTTTGGCCATGATTCTGACTGATTCGATATGCAGAAACATAGATGGCGAGGCTTTTTTTTTTTTTGGTTTGGAAAATGCACGCACCATTTGATAAAGACCACCATGGTTTGATTCGTGTGACATACCAACACTAGCTGATGCTCTTAACCCGACGGGTAACATAATTCACTTGTATTCATAAAGCTATTAAACTGTCATGATGCATGTCTTTATCTGTACATCAAGGGCAGCTAGTCAGAGAAAAGTCCCCAAGGCTTCAGATTTTGGCAGCCGCCTACGAAAATCATTATCTGCTCAACCAAAACAACATAGTACCTATAAGACACCAGAGGCAATGAGTTTGCAGATAAGCATGATTACACTAAATGAAAAGAGCTGAATGAATTAAAAAAAAAACATGTTTAGCTCATCTGCTGAAAGTTTCTCATTAAATATTTGGCTGACAGCATGAAAACACTGGCTGTTCTCAGTCTTTCTAAACTCTGTGTCCCCCCTCCTACCTGTTGTGAAATGTTAAATATCATAAAAAGTTCAAACTTTGGTGTCTCATCCACTTTAAAATTCAGCCGCCGCTACGACGGCTATTTTTAAATGGAGAACGGGCGGCCAGCCAAGACTGAACATCATGACTCTTGTGATTTTTTTGGCAAAAAAAAAAAACAACAACAACTGCGCTCATCAATCTTTCAGCTCTTCTTTTACAGTACAGGACTTCGAGACAAGCTTAAGCATATACCCCGCCGTCCCACAGGCATTCAGCAACTAAGCTGCTAAGTGTGTGGCTATCAGGAAAACAATTCAACATGAAATCCACTTTAAGGCGATAATGGGGTTTTGTACCTCTGCACAAATTCATTTAAGCCTCCTAATCATATGTGTTGTACAATCTTTGGGAAACTGCCTTCTTAACTGATGAAGTCACTCATACCAGGAGATTAGCAAACTGGGAGGCCTTGACCTCAAAATAGCTGGGCGGCTCGTTGCTGACCCATGATATAAGGTAAGTGAGGTGGCGAGGGATTGGGATGCCTTCGCTTGCACATGGGCTGGAGGCATTTTATTGTTAATAAACAGAGTGAAGCCAAGCACGTCCCAATCTGAACCAGGTGCAGGAAAAAAAGCACAGGACAAAAGTAGAACCTGAACTCTGAAAGCTGCTCTCAAGGTGAATTCATTTATTATAGGCTGATCTCATTAAATTTTATGATGTAAGTACAGTGTCCTTAAATGCCAAAAATGTACATCAAAAAGAAGAGAATTATGTTCGCCAACAATAACCCTGGTTCAGATACCATCTCCTGAAGATTCTCAGTTGAAGTTTTTCTTATTCCACCATGACTAAAACCTAAACCTAACCATAACCATATCATTTGTTTCCTAACCAGGATTTTAGTTGCCTGGTAACCTTTTCACACGATGAACGAGGTGAAATTTGGCATGTCCAGTTCATGCTTTTCTCACGTTATTGTCTCACGGTGGACAAGCGTAATCTTGTTTGTGATCTGCATTTCGCAGTTCATGTTCATTTCATGACATTTTATCCTCTGATTTATTACCACTGACGTTTCATCATTTCAAAGGTGACACTGCTCTTCCTCGTTCTGTATCGGAGAAAATTCACACAACTTTTTGTTCCCACCATGCCTTCTTAGTCAGGCATCTCGCTCACGCCCCTATCCAAGCATTTCCTACAACATGTGAGCAGACATGGCTTCAGTACTTTCCTCAAGGACGTTGCAATTCAACACGTGGCGGATGACAGACGCAAAGTGGCTGTCGGCATCCAACCTGTGCCCTCACGGTATGGGACCGTCCCTGCAGGCCGACCCCGCCTCCGCAGAGCTCTGATC
>OMKZ01022118.1:11365-22697 GCA_900302535.1 Neoniphon sammara | reverse complement strand
GCCTGCTCGGCCGGCGGCTGGACGGTCAGTTCCTGCTGCAGTTTGTGGCTCTGCAGGAGCCGGAGCTGGACGCGGAGCTCCAAGATGGCTTCCTGCTCCTCGTGGATGGCCTGGTTCAGGTGGGTGTTTTTGTTCTGCAAGAAATCAGACAGAGAATGAGGGCAGGGCTTCAGAGCTCTAACGGTATAATCTGATGATATTCAGTGGAAATATATGAAGAGTGACAAAACCCATATTGATAAAAAATATTCAATGAAATTCTCATATTCTCAAACATGTTATAACTTTATAAACAAAGATCTTGAAATAACCAATGACTCAACTTATTTTCAGTCAGGCTCTAAATTGGGATCTAATCAAACTTAACGCGTGGACAATATTCCAGACATTTAATATTCAAGTTCATTTATAGCCTTTAATCACTGTTGGCAGTCTTAACGGGCTTTACAGGCCACAGTTTATATACAGTTTAAAACTAAAAATAATAAATATAGACTACATGAAGCAGCTAGTTACCTCTAGTTCCTCGTTCTGTTTCTGCAGGTCTTCAAGGATCATCTGCAGCTCCTCTTCATCCTCACTCTCGCTCTCGCTGTCGGATGAATATTCCTCTGTCTCACTGCGACCCTGCTGCCGACTGAAGAGTTGGGTGACAGTTTAGATCTATACTTACTTAATGACTGTTGTGCATCATATTAGAACAAGTTTCACACATCTGGCTCTCATTCCAGTTCATTAAAGAAACAAAACGTTCTATTTTGAATATACATACATTCTTTCTTAAGACTGAATACAATATGGGGCTTTGCGTTTGTGTGTATTTCTTCCATCATGACAGCATCTAGGAAGAATATGTGATGTGCAAATTTACTTTTGTGCAAATGTAATATCTTCAACATCTCTTCCCTCACCTCTGTATGTCTGCAATCTCTGCCCGCAACCTCTCGATCTCCTCCTTCTCAGTGGCGATCTGCCTACGCAGCACCTGCTCCAGTGAGATCAGCTCCTCCTGCTCGGTCAGGATCTCATTTTCCTGATGACGCAGAGAAAAAACAAAATTATTCAAGCTCACTGAGCCTAGACTGAGTAAGGGATACAAGTAAGGATAGGTTCTTTCAAAAACTATTTCAGTTTCTTGGACTCACAACTCCTGTTCATTTCTAAAAAGTAAATGACCATTTTCCTGGCATGCTGTGGGCCAGAGTACATCCTCTATAAGTGTGTGTGTGTGTGTGTCCCACCTGTGCCAGGAGGATGTTGATCACTTCCTCTTCATTCTCAGTCATTTCCTCTTTGGACACGTCCTCCTTTGACAGGCTGGCAATCTCCTGGGCTATCTTACTCTCGCACTCCTAAAGGTCCACAAGGGGGAACATTAAGTGGAGCAGAATGTTGAGACAACTCCAGTTTTCTCTAGGTCAAACTAAAACTCTACAGTGGAGTTGGAGTAAACTGTGGTGTGCCCATTAGGAAGCTCTTTGACATTTAAAGCAGAACTGAACTTTGGTAGAGTGTTGGGTTATAGTCCCTCAGCGTTAGCTTAGTTTCTCTGTGCTCCCCTGGGCTGCCAATCCAGAATATTGCATTTGTACCTCTCCATTCAGTTCCACAGGACGGCAAAACAGGTCCCAAAATAAAACTAACAAACATGAACAAAGTGGATTATGCGAATATAAAAAAACAAAAAGTCCCGGTACCCATTTTTTGAGGAAATTAAATATCTCTTTTCTTGTTATTATTATTTGAACTGGAAAGTAGATCCAGCAGGTAGCATCTAGCAGGTAACTTCAACATAGTAACATTGCGCCAGGATGAAATGACTTGATATTGCTTTCACAAATCATTGTAATTACACAAAAAAATGGGTACTGGGACTTGCTGAGCAACTAATGAGGATATTTCCCCACCATGTGGACTCATATAACATGTGTACCCACGTAACTATACTACTTAACTATACCAAAGTTCAATTTTGCTTTAACAGACCAGGGTTGCACGCAGAGAAGGAACTTTTTTTTTCTCTACAGTCTCCAGTGATCCCTAAATTCATTACCCACCGAGTGGTTGCCTGCTAAAGTGGCAGATAAACTTGTCAGACACAGCAAAATATTTAACACATAACTGGGGTTGACTTCCCACCCTGAGAAGAAGATGGTTCAACACAAAGTACCCTGATACTAAACCTTTGGAATATTGTGATGCCAAAGATTCCTTATTGTACTGAAAATACCATAAGTTTCAAAATCTATGGTCAGTAAAGGCATATAAAAAGATGATTCCTGTTATGTGTGTACTCAGGAGTTTAATGACAAAACATAACTGTTAAAGAGACGATGATCTTACCAGCCCGTGGTATTTCCCTGCTTTTTACCTAGCACTGTGTGACACTTTGAATGCTAATAAACATGTTTTTTTTGTTTGTTTGTTTGTTTTTTTGTTCTTTGGCATGATATGTTCAACCCCATTGGTATCAGATATGGTGGTATGGTATGAGATACAGGAGCAGACTGCTGCTTAGTAGTCAGTTCCTAGTAGTAAAATTGCCCAATACTGCAGAAGTATTCCTGGGCAACATCTCTATATAAGCCTGTTCAAAAACAAAATATTGGAAATTAACTATTTGCTTAAAATACTATGATACAATGTAATAGGCAGCAGGTTGTGCTAGGATCTGGCCTTGTATAAGTCGACCACACCTATACACATACAGTAAACCTTACCTGACGTTTGGCCTCCCTCAGTTTGCGCTTGAGAGCAGTCAGGATACGCTGAACCTCCCACAGTCGCTCCTCTTTGGACAGATCCTTCACCCCTGCCTGGAGGTCCCTGTGCAGGCAGTTCAGCAGGAACTCCTGGGAACACACACACACAAACACAAACACATACACACATACACACATTTACAATACATTTTAGGTATTTGGTTTATGCTGTTATCCTGAGCAACTTAACATGAGTGTAGTTGTGGAAAAACTTCAGTTCGTTCATCACCAAATGACCAATAATCAGAGTTCACCCCCGATATCAAATGTAAAATTCTGACTTTGCCATGACTTTCCATGATCAAAATGTTGAATTTTCATGACTTGTAAATGTAACATGAGTATTTTTTCCTTGATCAAAATTTTTAACATACTTAAGATTCAAATTTGTTATTAAAGTTTATTATTCTACTTTATTCCTAATGGCAAATGAACATAACGTGAACACAATAGAAAATAAATATTATATTTGTTGAATAACTAATCACTGTTATTTTATTAAATTGAGGTTGACAAAATTCCTTGAAGTTCCATGACCTGTGGGAACTCTGGATAAAAAGTGCAAGCGTTACAGTCAGAGCACCAAACCCAACAAATCTAACATACTAAACATGTGACTCTTGAATGGACTGTTTCTAACAGTGACAAGCTAGGTTATAAAATCAGCTAAGAACAATGATATCTCTCATTAGTTAACAAAGTCAGCATATCCCCTGTATACATTTCTGAATACATTCAGACACATCTCTCATTACAATGAACATGAATGGCATTCAATTATGTGACCTGTCATATTGGTAAATGTTCATTTCCCATGTACCCTTGCTTGTGAGAGGCAGAGGTAAAAATATACTTTTGTAAAGGATCGTTTTCAACAAGTTGCTAATTTATTGTTCAGAATGTCTCCAATTTTTGCAAACCCTGACAAAATGGCAGGAAGTCCCGGGACACAGAGTAACAAAATATCAAGTCCTGGCACATTCAGCAACAGAGAGCAAGATAAAATTCGTACTGCCAACATCAGAATATACTATAAACACAAGAGACTTATCTAACTAAATTCTTACTACATTACTAAGTATCACATCAATTCTGGCAAAGGAAGGTACACAATATCAAGTCTGCTCACTTGGCTTCCTAGAATATTTTACAAAATGTTTTTAGAGTGCTTACAAATAGCAATATAACCACTGATGTATTGAGAAATATCATTCTTAGAATATTTCTCTGAGACACATAAATGTATACATTTCAACAGAGGCATTAGAGAGCAGGTGAAACCAGGAGCTGCGCCCCTTGGGCAGGTTGAGGTCAAGTATTTTGCAGTTGATGGACATTATTTGTAGCAAGGAATTAACCCACCTGTCTTCGAATCTCCTCTTTGATGCTCTCCTGGGTCTCGGGAAGTGCTGGCATCGTTGCCATGTTGGACCAGCGGAGTGGTCTCACCACCGGCTTCAGGACTACGTCTCCAAACAGCTCCCTCACATGGGTGAAGAACACGTAAAGAACGCGGTTCCCAATCTGTACACAGGGTAAACCAATCAGTTAAGTAAACTGAACATAAAGCACACAACCATAGAGTGCTGAACGTGTTTGCTAATGACAAGAACAGTCTTGCACTGCACGTGAGATGCTGTAGTTTGTCTAATAATTTCCTGTACATTCACGCGACCTGATTAAAAGCAATCTCGATTCAGATCATTAACTGAGAGACGTGTTTATTCGACAGTGCTGTGGCTACTGCTGCTGTTGGTTCAAAGTGGAGCAACCACAAAGATGTCCCCTATGGGAATAAATTAGCCCCTTTAAACTGGGCCAGGGCTTCAGCAATGAACTGCCTGTCTGATCCAATAAAAACTGAGTGGTTTTTGCTGGCATGTGGCTATGAGGAGGCTGCCTATCTTGAACATACTCTTGAGCTTGAGCCCAAGCCCCACTTTCCATTTGATGCTCAGTTTGCCTTGATTTCCTCTTCTCTCTCTTTCCCTCTTTTATCTTCATTGCGCTTTTAGTTATACCCATCATCTTTCCTCCTTCACTGCCTTCCTTTGACTTCCTTACTTTTCCCATTTATCTCCTATTCCATTCATATCCAGCCCCTTCTTTCTGACCTGTACGGTTGGATTGAGGACGATAGAGATGTTCTGGATGTTCATTTTGGTGTCCGCTTCCCTGGCGATGACGTGGTCCATGTGTGTGATGAGCCAGGAGAGAAGTAACCGGCTGCCAGGCGGCACCTCGGCCAGCAGCCTCTGGAACTCAGTCACCTTCTCAGCCTCCACCTGCCGCCCGCAGGCATCTTCAAAGCGCTGGGCCAGATCGCGGCCCAACAGGTTCTCTGGCAGCTCGCGCAGGTACTGCTTCAGTAGGCTGGCAACTGTGTGGGGGTCATACTCTTCCAGGCAAGGGCACTCCTCACGGTCGTAGGCTGCTTTCAGTTCATCCACCTTGGACTTCATACCTAAGAGAGAGAGGAGGAGTTCAGTGAAGTAAGTGACGGTTTGTGTTGCACTGCTGAGGCATGGTGTGCTGATGTTAAGGCTGTAAACAATCAAACATACCAGTGCTGTGATACGTTCACATAATAACGTGGACTTTTGCTTTTGGCATGTTTTTTTATGATAAGAATGATATAGCTACTAAAAAAATACAATCAAAAATCTACCAAAGTTTCCATACCTGAGACACGGTAGATGCCCTCACACTTCATGCCATAACTTTCAATGTAGTCCACACACTCTCTAAAAATGGCTGGCAGCTGGATGCCGTCATAAAGAGCTGTCCTCTTGACAGCTTCAGCCAGTGGGGCCCCAAAGATGGGCCTGAAGGTGGGAGTCTCCACTGGCACTGGCTCCGCCTCTGCCGTGGGCTTCTTCTTCTTCTTTTTCTCCTTCCACTGCTTAACCACATCTGCAGCAGTCAGGTCCTTGGATTTTTTGTCCTTGGTCTTGTCCTCTTTGGGACCCTTCTCCTTCACCTTGAAGTCCTTCTCTTTCTTCTTGGAGAAGCTGGGCTTCTTGAACACGTGGATTCCCTTGGAGCGCTTCATCTTGGACGGGCTCTCTGCCTCGTCTGCTGAACTGTCCTCCTGGAAAGCAGCGTAGCCTTCCGCTGGTGAGAGGAAAGAAACGGTAAGAAGAGGCAGAAATTGGGTTATTTTGGAGGGAAAAAAACTTCCCTTTTTACATATCCTCCTCCTACGACAGAATCATGATAGCAGTGAAACAGAAACAGGAAGAAAGATGGGTGAGAGAGAGAAGATAGAGGAGGGGGAGAATGGGGACTTGGAAAAGAGGTCAGCCACCGATTTAGCAGAGCTCCCACTGCACCTTGCGCCTCGCTTCTTCTGAACAAGCTTTGGAGTGTTGATGCATTTCCTCTGTGCAAACAGATATTAGCTGGTGTCAAAGACTGTTAGTGGCCTCTTCACAGTTTTGTCCTCTCTAATTATCTCTACTTTGGGGTTATCCCAAAAAAGGCCTTACGCATCACACTTCTGCCTGAGACACACCTTCAGAGGTCTCTGGATATGCCCTGAAACTGTCTGTCTCTTCCTTTCTCCCACCACACCCTAGTGTAAGAGCTAAATATGGGCACAGAAAAATCATGATTAAGAGAGACTGTTAGAACAACAGGCCTGACAACCAGTCACTTGTATCTTACTTATTTATCTTACTTATCAGTAGATTGAATGCTAAAGGCAGCAATAGCCAACAGGTTAGACAAATATTTTTTTTGTTGGAGGAGTCAGTGAGAGAAGCTCTCGCCTCATACAACAGCTACTGTTGAGGTAAGCTTCAGTTGCTCCAAAAGAGCAGTTCAACAGCTAGAAGTAGAAGACTTGTGTGTACTGGGCAGCTCCCACATATGAATGTTGAACCGTAAAGGTTGGTTCATGTCTACAAATGCAGAAGCCACAGATGTGCCGTCTGTGCACCTTGGTGTTCAGGCCTCTCACGCTTCTTGTGATGACCATATGCCAAAACCTCCACTCTTTTAGTGCTGCAATTGGATAAATAAGCTGTCCACGTCCGTCAACAAAAAACAAAGCCCCACCAGAATCGGACAATAGCCTGGATCCAGTTCCTTTCTGTTCAGCCAGTCCTGAAAAGAGGAGCTTTGGCACCATCTGTGTTGTTGCAAATTTCAGGTAATGTACAACACTGCATGCGAGAACAACACACCCAGTCATTTTGGCTGTAATTACATCATTTTGATTGCACACACTCTGATTGCACTGTTGGGTGCATTTCCACATGAAGCCAGAACCAGCCTTGAGAGTGGCAACAAGAGTGTTTCTGTTAAAGGTTGGAGAAGTGGCTTTACCAAAACCAGGATCAGAACTCCCCAGCAAGGACGCTTTGAAACAGATATTTCTGCATGTATAATACGCAAATGTGACAGGACCGTTTCTTACTTCTTTTTTCCTTCTTCTTGAACTTGTTCTTCTTCTTGCTGTGCTCTTTGTCATCGTCTGAGACATAGGCATCAGGCGCCTCGTGGTGATGGCCATCATGTGGCGGTGAAGGCTCACCAGTGCGGTACAGCCCAGGGAACTTGGTGGGACTGATCTCCTCAGAGCTGGGGGTGCGGGCCACGCCCCCTGGGTGCTCAGCCCTGCGCTGCTCTGCAGGGCTGCTGCTGGGGGGCAGGAAGCACTCTGTCATAGCTGCTCTGCCCTGATCACTCCTCGGACTGGGGGCACATCACCTCTCCATCACACCTGCAGGGGGCAGAAGCATGAAATATTGACACAAAACAACCCGACCTATTGTGTGGGGGCGCTGTAAGCTTGTGTAACCAAGAACCTCTTACGGGGGAGCCTGAACTGATGCACTGTGTTATGACCACTTGGTGGCCAGCTTAGACCTTTACAAAGTTCTGACTGATAACAGTAATAATCAAACTTGAACTGATATGGTATAATAACTTTGTTTCCTCCCCAAAATTCCTCTTACTCAAAATCTCAGCAACTGGTAAATATGCCATAAAAATTATGGAACCCTATCAGTAGTTTTGCCTGTTAAAACCCACTAAGCAAAGTTCAGAAACCTTAGGCTCCCAACATCAAATCATAATTACAGCTTATAAATAACCAGTTAAAAGCGCATAAAAAAATGAGTCAGGCCCTACCCGGTGTATTGCAAGAATACAGTTAGTTCATCATAATTCTTCAAGCAAGTTGTGCATTAGTATACTTGATTACTTTTGTCTTAAACCTAGACTTACATTCAAAAGAGCTTTATCTGTAGATTTAACACCTCACTTAGACCTATATAGAGAGGGTTAAAGCTTCATAACATAAGCTACAGCCAAGTCATTTGTTGCTTTCAAAGCTTCATGTCGAATATTTTGATGCCATAAATGTATCAACAGACCAGCTTCAGCCGTAAAGGTCACCCACCTCTGCTGCACAAACATTGATATCTTCCTCATAGTAACTCTAACATGTCAACACTCACAACCATAGTCAGCCAAAATAAAATTAAGGCTCACTTCAAAAACGTAGGCACAGTATTTTCTTACCAACCGGAAACCATCTCGGATAACTGTAAAGCCAACTCTAGCAATAATATGAAACCATAGCCTAAGTTATGTCACAAAAATACACTCGGTGACCTCATGAGCCTTTGGGTTGTAAATGTTAAAGAGATAAGATGAACTATCTCTGCTAGAGCACGTTTAAAAAACCATGGCCTTCAACTGTTTACACTGCTAACATCTCTAAATGCTCTAAAAGATGCTCCTCAAGCGGGCAGCAGGTTGATAATCAGCTATCACATGATAATAACAGACACGGTTTAGGCCGAAACTTGAGTGATTCATCCTCTATTTCTCTCCGGAGGTCGACATGATTACCTAGAAAACATTTAACAGTTGACCAAGCAAACAAATGACCAAATATCTTAACGTTAATCTTCCTTCGATGTGGGGAGATTACCCATATTGTTATACTGTCTTGTTCCCACGGGATCAATGATTCAGTGTAGCCAGTTGTTTAATATTAGCGGACCGGGCAAATGCAGGTGGGATGTGGCTCTAACAAACTGAAAGCCATTAATATAAAACAGCAAAAAATAAAAAACTTTCCCCATGACATCTGAATGGAGGGGCCCATATGCTAACGTTAACGTTAGTTTAGCTAGGTGCTAACCTGCTAAGCTAGCTGATTAGCAAACATACCCATTATGACTAGAGCCTCTGTTTTGTACAGATGAAACAAACATGGGATATATAGACAATTATATGTACAAAAATCTACTTTGCAACTGATGCACAGCTATTCAAATCTCAAAACACAGAAGATAAGAAACTTTACCAACTACTATCCCGTTCGGTCAATTCCAGAGGAGCTTCCGGTTGTCTCTATACTAAATAAACCCATCTGCGTCTGCGCATTAGCGCAAGTGCATAGTAGGAAATGTAGTTCAAGTGATAACGTGAACTACAAAGTTTGAGTTGCTATTTTTTTTCACCCACCGCAAGTAATGTGTACATTTCTTGCCCAAGAGTGATCTGTAATCCACGAGGAATGTCCCTGTGGTATCATTTTGATCTTAACAGCAGGTTTGTTGTTGTATATAGACCAATGTACATGAGAAAATGTCAAAAATGTTTTGAATAAACTTTGTTCTAAATTTGGGATAACCACTTGCTATTCTTAATCACATGTAACTTCCCCAAACACTGTGGTTAGATTCAGAAGCCTGATGGTCATCCTGACATATGGAGCACATTAGTGTCTCTCCATTCTCCACCGGCACCGTTTTCTCAGATCCCACAGCTGCGCTGGCGAAATGAGGTCGTGATTCAATATCATAAAAAGACAAACAAGGTCTCATTGTGCGTCTGGTACATTAGTCTTTGCAAACTATTGTTGCTTGCCAATTGGGAACAGAATCAGTGATAGGGCACCCTGCAGCCTTTGAAAATGCAATTGGCTTTACAAAGAGCGGTTGTGTGTGGCAGTGAGAGATTGGCATCAGTAAACGTTCCCTTTAACCCTGTTTGCATGAGACAGTCAACGAGCAATGGAGCACCTGTGGACCAGAATGGAATAATAACAACGTTGTTTCCCCAGGAAATGATGTGTTTCCTGACAAGGGCAACACTAGGCTAAGATTAGAGCAGAAGACTGGTTGCTCATAGGCAGCTAGTCCAAAACTGGCAGGACAAACATTTACAATTCCACTCATGTTATATACTTTTCCAATGAGAAAACATAGTAAAGAAGAAAATATTCTAAAGCATGCCATGTCACCAAACTTTTCTTTATTTGGCATGAGATGGGGATTTAGCGGACCATTACTGTAAAAATACATTATTCATATACACCTCTAGTAAAAAACACTATTGCAAACATATCTAAAAATATACAGTGAAACGTAACAGCAGAATAAAAACACAATTTGCAAGGGACGGGGGATGGAAGGGGTATTTTACAAGGTAATTAAGGAATGTTAACACATATCAGTCATAGTTTCCTATGCCCTCAGTCCTCTGGCATGGTCCAGACATTTGGTACCAATATGTGCCCGCACTTCAGAAGAGACAGTTCATGCACTTCACAGCCTTGCTGCCATAGTCCAGGCACTCGGGTCCGATGCACTGGCAGCAAGCATTGTGAAACCAGCGGTACTTGGATCCTCCCATGGACTCACAATATAGTTTACACTGACGGATAGACACACAATCGTCGAAGTAGACCACTGTGCACATGTTATCTAGAAGAAAAGGGAGAGGGAAAGAAGACATGAGTCACAAACCCAGTAAAAATGTCTTAGAAATCTGTAATCACAACCATTTTAAAGCAATTAACATTAACCCTCAGCGTTCCTATTTTGACTGCGGGGAAAATGAATTTGCTGCTACTAAGTGTGTCCATATGTTTCGGTGGGCTTAATGAGTTAACAGCTCAGCTCTGTGGGAACACTCTCATATGAGTGTGTCTTTTTATAGCAAATAAGCACTGGGTCAGATGTTCAGTGCCAAAACAGCCACAGAGGAAAATAAGAAATGGCGGCGGCACAACACTTGCAACCATGTTGCCATTCCTTACACTAAAAACCACCACCAGAGGCTCTGAGTCTTGAACTTGATCTAAAGGGGGATATTAAGTTATTTTCAATATTAAAATGCCATTTGTTCGTTTCCCCATGCTCAAATAAGGCATTTTTCTAAAAACCGTGTGCTACCTTGAGTGTCATAGCTGGCATGGATGCTGTTGCCAGGCAGAGAGACGTTCTGGTGCTGGTTGTCGAGCGTCTCCAGGAAGGACACCAGGTTCTCGTGATGGGAGAGCTCCTCGGCAACGGGGAAGGACACCACCATCATGTTGATTGGCGCGTCGCCCTCTGTGAGGGCGCGGAACAGCGAGGGGATCGGACGGTGCAGCTCCTCCACGGTGCTCTTCGACGTGGCCGGAGAGTCACTGTAGTTCTTGGGGTTGCACATCCCTGACACGCATGAAGACAAGACATGGAGGAAGACAAAAGCGTGTGAACAAGACAGAGAAAAGCGAATGTTATCTGCGATTTCATAATGTTCTGTCATGGGGTTCCAGAGTT
>OMKZ01022117.1:0-10960 GCA_900302535.1 Neoniphon sammara | reverse complement strand
AAAATCATGCAGACCTAAGTTCTTTCCACAATGATACGCCATTAAGTCACAAGTCTTGCCCCTCATCATCTTGGGTGTTATCAAACCCGCAGCAGTCTTCCCTTAGGCCCCAGGTGAATGATTGTGTGCATTGGCAGACCCGCCATGTTTACGCTCTCCTACATAATTCTTTAATCACACCGCTATTACCCCACACATACAGCCAGTTTAGTGCCATTATTATCTCCCAAGGTCACCGCTAACGAGGGCTGATGCACTATGCCTGGCCCGGGCTGATTGACTCACAGTTTTAAACAGGCTCAAACAAGGCCTACTCAGCAATTCAGGAGGCAACACAGCACCTTGCACAGGTTTATGAGGAGATATATTACCTCTAACAGAGCCTTCACTGCAGAATTGTCTTACCTTTGATGTTAGAGATTGCATTGGAGGTGTAGAATGCTTACTTCTGACCTGGTAAAGATTTTATCACTTATATTGGCAGTGACGTTTGTATTAGAGTTGAGGACTTACATTTATTCATCAAGATAGAATTCATTGATTGGTTATTTGTGTTTGGAAAAATTCATAGCCTTGGATTTGTTGTTGATCCGGCACTCACTCGTTGACCCGAATTATTTGCCATATCAAAGCATACATATCGAAACATTCCATTCTGGACATGTATTTTGCAAGAAATTTAATTTGTCATGCTTCAGACATTTAGCTGGTAAATACAGGTTGTCTGATCTTGAATGTGCTCTTATTACTTACATTCTTGTCTGTTCCAGTTTAATTAAAAATTGTACGTTCCCATTAAATCGGCATGAACGAGGTCTTCTCACGTAATCATTTCTCAATGTATTATAACAGCTTAAACATTTTTTGTATTACGAACCATTGACCTTGATATTGTAAATGTCACACCTGTCTTTTATAAATGATCCATCACATGCCAGAGCCGTATAACAGATTTAAATTTAAATCAGCTATAACCTACGTGCGCCTTTCTCATTCCACATAGCGATGAATCCTGAAAACCCAAAGATTTAGTCACCATGCCATATGCTGAATGAAGTGTCTGCGGGAGTGAACATACAGGTGAATCCTGTTTCATGGTTTGACTTTGTCAAACAGCTAGGAATCCCAGATAACCTCCAAATCTCTCTTAGCTCAACATCTAATGTCACATCCATAAAGCCTCGGCAATGACAATATGCATAGAATAATATCTGGTGCACTCTACCAGTAAGGTCGCAGCCCCCCCACAGGAGAGTAAGGAGCATGAAATTGAGAACTTTGAGCAGAATATGTGTAATACAATCAGTTTTAGATCCCTGCAGTAGAATGTCAAAAGCAAAAGTTTTGACTTTATCTGAAGGCTTATAAAAGGCTGACGTGTATCTACAAGACAGACTTACATAATTACCATATCATGACTGTGGTGCTGCACTGTGTGTGTGTGTGTGTGTGTGTGTCTAGGAGTTGAATTGTGTTACACATAGTGGGTAGACTGCACTTTTCTCTGGTTTGCTTTTTTGGAGACCACTCGGCTTGTGGGAGCCATGCCAGAGGACACCAATCAATTTGGATATTGAGGGAGCACTTCATCTGATAATTTCCCTTACAGGAAGTCTTGTTTTTTATCTGGACTCAGCACAAACAAAGTCATTGAGCAATTAGAAGAACAAGCACACAATTCTCCATTCACTGATGCAGTGAAGAGGTCCTATTATGAAATTGGAGTGAAGTGATTTGAGATAAGTACACACATCAGATCAGTTTGGCTTAATCAAGGCCATCATGTCTCTAGATTTTTAATGAGAGGAATAATTGCCCCCCCCCCCACCTGAGTATAGCCCTGTAAGGATCCTTGGCCCTTCCAGAAAGAGGTTGGGTCATAGAAAAATCTGTATGTGTTGTCATAGGGCCCGTTAAGCATAACAATGATCAGCTACATGATGGTCTCTTAGCAAAGATTAATTACTCCAGTGTCCTACATCTTGTCGAGGGAAAACAGACGTAACCAGACGTAGCCTGAGCATGGTGTCACCAGTGACAGAATTGTTTTCGATACATTACTTCATCATTTTCAGTTCAAAAACACATTTTGTATTTGGTGCAAGGGAAATGGTTTGCCAGTTTTAGCAACTAATTAATGCCTTATCAATATTCATGATGAGTTCCACATTTAGAAAGCTGTAATAAGCTGTATTATCCTCTGGCCATTTGTGAAGTAGTTATTCATATAGTTCAAATGAAATGATCAACTCTACTTTTTGACCAAGTGGTATACAATCCATATTGTTCATTTTGATTTAGGCCCAGCTAAATCAGGCATAGCTACAATTAGGTGTTGTCTAGAATGAAAACCGGATATCAGTCCCGAGGCGTACAGTAGGTGACAGCACCATGTCACACCAGCACTTAGGCTGCATCAGAGATGGAGAGGGATGGATGGACGGTGTCATAATTCATGGAAGCCACCTGGTGATTCCCTCAGTCACCTTCCTGTTTCCTCGCAGCCAGCTGCTCCCTGCACTCCCAATCAATCACCAGCGCCAGGGCTGCTGCAATTCACCGTGACCTTGAGTGGCATGTCCCATCTCCTCCATTTGGGATGTTGGTGGGCTTCAGTTTGCTCCACATTCCTCCTCATTTAGAGATGCACCTGTGCTCAGACTGAGATAGCCCTGCTCTCAGTGCCTGCTCTGAGATTTGACTGTATTTTAGCGGAAATGCACATATCAACGTCCAATCACCAGCTGACTCTCTGCAGGAAGCAACTCTCACTGAGTATGCTCTTAAGTATGCACAGCAGAAGGCAGAAGTAGCAATGCATTCAATTTTTTAAACATCCCTCATGGATTATTGTTCAAATTTCATCTCTATAATGTGCTTATTTGGGCGAAATCATTCTCTCTGTGCTTACTCCTTATTTTCTTTCAATTTACAGAAGAAAAGGATTGCATGTAAAGATGCAAAGATGCCAGTGTGCTCCATTAAAAAAGTTTTATTGGTATATAATTTCTTTCTTGAGGAAGATATACAGTAGCAGCTATCATTTGGATTCAGTGCCCCAACTCTTCGCAAGTCTGTTTTTCTGTTTGTGTTGGATGCCAAGCTTTGGAGGAGATGGGAGACCTGCTGTTCCACATGGTCGGCCATAGACATGTATTGTCTGTACCTGGCCAGGATGGCAGAGTGGCTCCTCTCATGGCCCCTGTGTGACAAAGCTGTCTCCACATGAAGGTGACCCTCTCCCTGGATCCCACCACTCTGCCCAGCTTGCCTGTCAGGTCCTACAGGCGACATGGTCTATTAAGCACCTTAATGATGACCACTGCCTCATGGACTCACACTCCACCATATCATACTGGTGTGTACGTTTGCGATATGGTGTGCATGAGAAGTCTGTCATCCACATTTTTGGTCTTCTTCTGTTCTTTTATGCAGCATTTGAATTGTACAAGTTTCCAGCTTGCGTCTGTAGACTGTTTCTGATTATGCCTGGATGCTGGTGAAGGTGGAATAAAGCACACTCGAGATTTAGAGGTGGATATTTTGAAAAGGCAATCCTTCAGAAAGCTTTTACACTCAATAAATCCACTAACACTCTGATGTTTCAAAACACTGCTTTTACAGCCTCATGCTTTATATCCAGGCCCAGCACTGCAGTGTAAAAATGACAGGAGTACCTGGAGATGGCAACAAGCCTTGGGGAGCACTCTTACCAATACTCCTCATATCTGTGTGCCTAGCATGAATAAAGGAAGTGTCCTAGGTGGGAAGCCAGGTGTATCATCCTCTCCCCTAGAGGTTGGCGAGGGAAGAGATCATGAGGTTCAGACGGCTGCTGCTGGGCTACATTTGTGGGCCTTCTCTCCTCAGATGAGTATATGTGTGGGGACAGGGGATCAGAGGAGGTCTGCTTAGGCATCCTCACAGCACCCCATCCCAAATATAATTACCTTCATGTGGTCTTTACATCTGGTGACCACATGAATTCTGTGTCTCCCTGACTCCCAAACAGGGCAGGCAAGAAGCGGGTGGGGTATAGGGCAACATCACCTTGCATGAATTACATAGCTGCATTGCTCAATCGCTATGTGCTGCATGCTACATGCTACTTGCTTTTTTATATTCAGACTGTAACTGACTGTAATTGATAATGATTTCTCAAAGAGACCCATTCTATTGTGTGGCTTTATATCGTTAAAGACAAGCAAGGTTAAAAGCTCATCAAAGAAAGGAGCGCAAAACAGAAATGTGCATACATGTTGTCACCTTTTAAGAGCCTTTTCATATGACGACAAAGAGATACAAAGACCCTTTGTTTTTGCCGTAGGTGTGAATATCATTAGCTCTACCATCAGTGCCTTATACGTGAGTAGGTGCGCCAGACTTCACCCATGAGACAATAAAACACACATGGAAATGAGCCGACAGCATGACTAATAGCTAGCAGTTTGAACCACGCGCCCATCTCAGCAAAATGCCTGTTCTCTCAAAGGGAGCCATTATACGGTTATCAATGAGCCCACTGCTCCTTTGATCTCTCTTTTAAGTGCTGAGGTCCCCCCCTCCCACTCCAAAAAACACCTTGGAGGAGCCATCGGTGTGCACACGCTGTCCTGTGTTATGCCCAAAACGGGGATAAAAACAATACAAAGAAGCTGTCATTCTCGGTGTCCCTCCCGTCCCTAATCCCTCCTCTCCTGAGTTTAGGCCTGCCACACCATCAGCAGAGCTCAGATCAAAGTGTGAGAGAATGGCCCACAGGCCCGCAAGAGAGGGAGAGTTGACCTCCTCAGAGCTTAATATGTCCTTGGACCAAAGTCCTTTTAAGGACTAGGCCTATTCATTGAACACTTATTCTGTGCTGTGTGCCTAGATTGAGCTTTACTGCGGAACATTGATTTTGCTTTGTGGACTTTCTCTGATGCAGAAATTGTATCTAGACTGGCAACTGTATGAGTATGATTTAGTTAAACTACTTAAAGCCTTGGTTGTGTTCACAGTGTTCCTATAGACCGAGGCCGGAAAAATGCATGCCATATATGTCATATATATGTGTATATATATATGTGTGTGTGTGTGTCTGTATGTGTATGTATGTGCTTTTTTTTTTTTTTTTTTTTTTTTTTTTTTTTACTTAAAGTGCAGAGTAGTATATAAATTGAAAAATTGTGTTTGCCCATGCTAATACGACATAGGCCTTGACCTCTCATCCCTCTACTGTTAATTAGCGTTGCTTACCTCTGGGCAAGCTCAGATTTATGACTTTATGTTGTGGGGAGCTTTAAAGTGAAACCACAGTACTGTGGCCCACTCTGCCCACAGACTGCATGGATAAACAGGCTTTTGTGCAGGAATTTTGTGTGCAGAGTCAGAGCTGTAGCATAGATGGCTAGGAGGAGCATCAGAGCTGATACTGCAGTCCACCTATAGTTAGTCAAATAAGCAGTATCACATAAAAAATTTAATGAATTTTGTAATTTTGAGTGTGATCATGCCATATTGTTGTAGTCTAGTATACAGTTTACAATACCAGATCTATTACTATTAGACAAAGTGGACTTTACTTTTATTACTTGAATGTCTGTGCTGACTTTTTGTTGCGTGCTGCACTGTGTAATCCAAGGTCTCTCATTAACTTTTACTGAAGGATAATCTATAAAATGACTCAGGGCTTATTATTTATTTATTTATTTATTTTTAATTCAGCCTTTTGGGTTAAAATTGAGGAACAATTAATCTGCTCTCATAACCAAAATTGATTTAACACGCTACAGAATAATTATCCCCATTTGGTACTTGGAGGCAAAAGAGTGGAAGGTTTATTGGTTTAACATGATGCAGGTGGATTCATTCCTTCCTACTCTCAAGCCCCCGCACAAAGACTTTGTAAAACTTTGAAGTTTGCCTTTTACTGAAACTGTATAATTAGAAATGGGATTTTGCTTTGATGAGCTCTCTCATATATCCAAAATTTAAGCTGATATGAAAAAAAAATAAAGAACTATTTATATTTTGATTGCTTTGAGCTTGCTAGCAAACTATCTGGCTTGTTTTGCTTATGTTGTCATTATTGTTATTTATCTTTTAAATCACTTATTTATTGTGTTGTTGTTGTTGTTGTTGTTGTTTTGGCTGTTAAATGGCACAAACATTCAGGACTTTAAGCCAAACTCTTAAACTCTTCAATGGCATGTAGAGAGGTGTGTGTTCAACCACACACAACTAAAGTGAGGGTGCTCTGTGAGGTCAATTTAGGTAATTTATAAATAATTTCTCATGTATTAATTAAGCATTTAGTCATTTCACATATTAGGAGTGGTGTGCCTAAGTAACAATTCGTCATACAGCATTTTCAATTATAAATCTTGCAGCAGCGGGCCTTTTGATATTTGTTTACAACAGAAAATTGTAAAAACTGGACTTTACAGACTTACAAACAAATAAACAAATAAGCAGAAGTAAAGGGCTCTTACAACATTACTATGGTCTGATCAACTTAAGCTTTTTTCAGGTCTCATATATAGAAAAGCACACTTGTTAAAATCAGGTGTCAGTCACAGATCACATCTGCAAGCATCATCAACGTAATATCACAAGGACCCAGGACCCAGTACAAACAGTTGATGATGCAGCTGATAAATAAAATCCATAGCTACTGACCAGGAATGATATTTAGACAAATACTGGCCTGCTTATTATGTTTATGCATGTATATTAGGGGTGTAATGATTCATTCATTGCATCGATGCATTGATTATAAATTCTGCTGATTCAGCTGCATCGGTCTGCTCAGACTTTGGCCTGAAAAGATATTAAATGCTTTAAACTGAATTGTTCACACTTCTTAAGAAAAAAAAAAGGCCCAACATGATTGTGATCTAACAGAAATGCTATAAATGACATTTTTTGTCAGTTTGTTTATTTATTTATTTATTTGAGAATAAAAGATTATGTTGCCTGATTTTTTTTTCATATTTCAGAAGAAAATGGATAGTCTTACATTAATGGATTTAAAATTTTGACTAAAAACTCTGAATCACATTATTAACTTGAATCATGATTTACTAACTCAAATAAAACTGAATTATTCCAAAATAGATGAAATATTCTTGAATCAAATCCCTAAATTTTGAATTGAATTGAATCTTTCTTAAGGCGAGGATTCACACCCCAAATGTGTGTGTGTGTATATATATATATATAGACTGACACTTTTTCAAAAATTCAATTTCCGTCTTCCAATTTGTCTGTCATTTTTATTTATTTCTTAATTTATTTATTTATTATTCAAAAAGACTTCCACTGAAAATCTCATTACCCCACTGTCACTTGTAAAGTCCCCTCCATTCTGTATGTGGGTGACACAGTTTGCTGAGAATATGACTGTGTCATCGCGCAATAAGTCAACCTTCAAAGGTTGTGTCCAATTGAAACAGTGGGAATGGCCTGGGGGCTGCAGGGAGGCCAGATCCAATGGGGTTTAGCCATTCACATCCAAAGCTCCTAGTGGCATTGAGGACTATCCTCCAATGACGGACCCTCCTCCGTCCTGGGTGATCACTGGGTTGCAGCTAAGAATAACCAGTGGATGCATTTCAGCCGTATTCATTCCAGCCACCCTGCTGACCAGGTGCTAATGCCCTTCCCCTGTGTTACCTTGTCCCACTGACTCCTCAGTAACCCCTGCAGAATAGCTCTCTGCCTGACACGGTGCCAAAACATCACTGCTCTCCTCACCATAGCTCATCAAAGAACTTTTGATACTATAAATTATCCAAGGCCACAAAGTAAAATGCGTTGTTTAAATCATCAATCATCCATCTTCTCTAATTGGATCGTGCTCTGGCTTGAGTTTAATTGTTTAAGTCAGAGTTTTCTGTTTTTCTTCAGGTATTTATCATTAGCTGGGACAATGTGAAGCCTAATTTCTGTCTTGTTAATTATAAAGGCAAGGACAGTGTCTCAAGTGCTATCACGATGACAGACAAGAGCAAAACATGTTTGTTTGTTTTTTTTGGTTTGTTTGTTTATTACTGAAACAGAAGCAGTAGAGGCCAGACTTCTGTTTTCAGGTTTTTCAGTGGCACTCATTAGCATGCAAGTTGCTGTAGATATGAATACATTTTTTTGTCTCCCATAACTTCTACTGCAGAGACAAGGGCCGCACAGCCAGTCACTTATCTTCATATGCATGCTATTCCTTCACCTCATGATTGGGAGTGGGGTTTTGACTTTGAACCCCCCTTTGATATGGTGCTTTTGAAATCTTGAAGGACTCCTTGAAAGCAGAAAATGTTTAATTAGTTGCCTTACATTGGAAGGGTACCATAGGCTGGCTTTCACATTACCAGACCAGAGACATTTTTTTACTTTCTCTGATTAAATATGCTGTTGAAGTTGATTTATAGATGGAAATGAAAGTAATGCCACTTGAAAATGGCTCTCTAATTATTATTTTACTTTTCATTTAGATCAACCTCTACCGAATTGTCTACTCTCGTGGTACACAACATGAATTTTATTTTAGTATAGCTGATAACATTGCAGCTGCTCCTATCATATGCCCCAAATCTCCTCTGACAACAGTGAGTATTTTAGAATGCACATACAGAAAATCTAAGTTTTAACTTCTGCTCCATCTTATCTCCAGTATTTCAGAGATTTTGTCACCCTGAGACATCTTATGAAACAGCAGCCTGATAGTTTCAGACAGAATCCTCTAAGTCTGTGCTTTGATCATTTTGCCCATGTCCACCTGTAATTTGGGCATCCAAAATGCAAATTTCTTGTACTGCTACACACCATGCACACATGCTCTGCATTTCTTAAGCACTCACTGCAATAATCACATGTTTTGGAAGCCTAAAGGCGGACTGAATGATGTCCTCTGCATTGATGAGAATTCAGGTTCAAACATTCATGTCAGATCTTTTCTTCAGTATCTCCACAGATAAATTTTTACACCATTTTCTCTATTCCATCTGTTTTACACTCCCATCTCAGGATTGAATCAAAATGCCTTCTTCAATTTATAATGTCAAGACTCTCATGATAAAAACAATAAAACATTTCATAAGACCATTGTAACCATGTCAGGGTAAAGATCTTAATCAATGTAAAGTTCAAAGCCTTAAAGCAAGCTAGACATTAGACATTTTATGAAGATTCTTAATCGGATAGCGATGCTCCAGCTGCATTACCCTGACTGTCATTCTGACGCTCTCTCTCCACTCCAGAGGCATTCAGATCAGCACAATCACCTGTCCTGCAGAAGAGGCTTCACTTCATCCCCGACAAGCACACTAATCAATAGGTTACATTTAAAAGGCAGAAAATATCTGTATGCCTTTATGCCTGCAATTGTACAGAGGATGGTGCAGTAGAAGAGCAGATAGGAATGCATTTTGCTACCGACTTTACTTCCTGAGATGTTCCTTGCCTTTTCTTTTGAATTTTGTCAATCATGTGCAGGCCAAGCAGAGGTCAATCGGTTTGTCTCACCGGTGTGAATTTCTTTCTTTTGTCTCTGGCTCATTCTTCTTCAGTGGTCAGTGATGTAATTTCAGCTGATACTGAGCAGAAGCCCTCATGCATAAATATGAGCAGACTTGTTGCATGTGCCCTCAGTTCAGATTGGTATCATTTTTATGCATCTCTCAAATGATCCCTTTTTAGCACCGCAAGAATCAGTGTCAACAGTGGATCTCTGTGGAAAATCATGATCGGATGAATGCAAAAAGAAAATTTATGCGGGTATCAGACCTGGAAGATATTGATTGAGATTGAATTTGCATTTGGTTTTAACATCCGTCTCAGTTGATCCTATCATGAGTGGACAGTGATACGTACAGGTGTGAATAGGGTGCAGTATGTCTTGGAGATGCATTGTGATCCAATCAATTACACCACCTTCGGAGGTTGTCAGGGACGCACTGAGCCACATAGCATTTGTACTGTGAATGTTAATGTGTCCTGCAGTGCCCACAACATTGGAGGACCGCGTAGTCGTTTTGCGGAAGGAAGGAGTGTTTGATAAAGCAAACTCTTGGTGTGAAATTCAAATTTAAATGAGGTTTGTTTTTGCAGTGAGATGGTGTTGTCTTTGTTGGGTTGGAGAAGTTGGGTATAGCTGCTTCCTATTCCCTGCCCGAGACAGGGACTACGCTTAAAAAACATCTCTGTTCTGCAAAATTACATGTTAAGTTTTTTCCGCGAGAAAAAATCCCTTCATGCCTTAAAATGGCTTATATGTAACTCTACAGTTGTTCCTTCATTTAGTATGCGCGGACCTATGAATATGCAAATAGTCCCGCCTCTATTCAAATTTCCAACAAGCGCATCCCAGCTCACCTTCGACTCTACCCACACAAACCTCTGCTTGTTTTCTGTTTTGCTACTGCAGGCTATGCTACACAATGGCAAGAGGTAACATACGTGTAATTCATCCATAATGATGATTTCTGTGAGTGCAACATGAAAGTAGCGTTTTGACCGCCATGAATCAAAAACAATGCTCTGTGACAAGCAGAGCACATAGAATACATCAGTATAGTAGCAGATTATCTGGCAAAACACAAAAACAGAAAAACAGGATTTGAAGCCGAGCGGGTCTTCAATACCAAGTCTAAACATGGCCTTACAGGCAAAATACTAAACTCAACAGTGTTTTGTGTCGTTAGCGAGTTGCTTGTGTACAGTAATTCCTGTAACAACCAGGTCATTCTATTCTATGTAACGACCGAATTTTACGTTTACCCTGAAAATGCTTCTTAGAGTAGCTTTGCACTGTAGCTTTGGGCTTCCAGGTGGACTGTGTTTGGTTAACCATATAGCTAGTCATGGACCAGTGAATAAAGCCATCAGCCATCAGTTCAGTATCTGCTTGGTTCACTGCTCTGCCCTATCCACATGCTACACCATCTACAACTTTTTCTTGCCCATTCATCTTACCCCCAGTTAT
>OMKZ01022110.1:49655-60055 GCA_900302535.1 Neoniphon sammara | reverse complement strand
GTCACAGTCCCCTCACTGCACCCCTCCCCTTCTCTCCCTCCTCTCCCTCCCACCCTACTCCCTTCTCTGTCATCCTCCCTCTGCCTCTCTCACTCCGCTCACCCTCCCACATCCACTCCTGCGCTCTCTATCGTCTCTCTCTCTCTCTCTCTCTCCGTCCCTCTCTTTCATGCACACATAGCTGCAGGCAAACCCTAAGTATAGACAGCGGCTCATTCTTTTTCACAACGCATCTCATCATACCTACACTACCTACAAACAACGCACTCATACCCATACACACACACACCCCCTCCCCCCACCCACACACACCCACACACAGATATACACAGACACCCACACTTACACATGCATCCACACACATGTTCATGCGCACATGCACACTCTCTCACAGATGCACACGCAGACACGCACTCCATGGAAAATCACCTGGGAATGTCAAGGTCAGATAGTGCAGAAGGATAGGGGGGTGTTGACATTACCAAAAAAGAAAAAAGAAAAACCCACAGCCATGACTGCATGACCTAGATCTCCAGTGCGCTGCCACAATAGCAGAATTAATTCACTTGATCTATGTGTTGTTGTGAGCACTGAAAGGGCCCGCGGCTGAGGAAATTGTCCACTGAGGCTGCAAATATGGATGACAGGAGCAGCTGAGCAGCCATGAGATGAGACGGGAATCAGGGTCCAACCCTGACGACCCTGACGGCTGATCCCATTTCCTCCTCATTATTTAGCCCCAAAGCGTGAGATGCCTCCAGATCTCGATCCTCTCATATCTTTTATATCCATATCCGCTGATGTGATGATGTCCTGAACAGAACATTAAAAGTGGTTATATAACCAAATGTTGTGACCCACTATCATGGTAGATTTCCATGTTGATGCATGGCAGTGATTCACATCAATAGAATGACTGCAGAACAAATTTTTATACTCAATCTACCTTTTTTTCCAGTCATGAATTTTCTGCCTCAGGAGGCAGAGCTTTGATCTAAAATAGTTGGCCCTTCGTCATCGTGTTATCATATTTTGTTATCTCCAGATATGGTCAGCATTTTAGCTTGTGGGATCAGTGGTAGATCTCTTCACTGAATATTTAATAAATATGTATGTTAGTGTTAGATAACTGATACTGGATTGCACAGGATTTGCAGAATATGTTAGGCATTATGTAATTCTATACTGACTCTTGACCAGTCCCGATATTGGTTACTCTATAGAGATTCAATACAGAAAGCACATGGGAGAGGCAGTAGAAGAGCTTGCTTGATTGATTATAATGATACAGTAGCAACCTTTTAACAAACTGAGGCACCAGTTTACCAATGTGGCCATTTTCAGCTTGATCAAAGTTTGTGAAATGACAAAATAAAAACATGAAACACAATGTTCCATGTAAGCTTTACCTTTGACTCTCTCGTCTTTCTCTTGGTGCGCTTCTGTGTCTGTGCACCTACTGGGCTGGATGCTTGCATGTGCATCCATGTGTGACGGTACGTATGACTACATGCATGTTTCTGTGCGTGTGTGTGTGTGTGTGTTGACAGGAATGAACTATTGCTGAGGGTCTGAGAGGTCAGTTGTGTCTCCGAGGCCATACAGTAACAGGGATTGACTAAAGGCTGTCTCAGCCCTCTCTGTCTTCCTACTGCTCTGTCACTTCAGCAGGCCAGTGTGTCAGTCTACTGCAGGGAAAGTGCAAAGTAGACTGTCACTGCTGCTGTCATAGGGTGACAGGATCACAGAACACCCCAGAGGAAGACATCCAGGTGCTCTTTGGAGACTTTAACAGAAGATACTGTGCTGTGATGCCTCTCGGCATTAGGTGCCTGCCTGCACGCACTGCACTCACACGTAGCCTACAGACCCCATTTGCTCCACATTTGGCCATGTTGGTTGCGTAGTGCACAGTTTAGGGGCTAAGATACTGTTTTTGCTGTTAAAATTCTCCAGTTTAAGTTTTTTGTTGTTACATGCAGTTCTAAAAATGTGTAATTCACTATATTGTCTGTAGCAACACAGTTTGATTGAAGGATCCATACTCACCATATATCTGATCCCAGACACCAATACTAAATGTGGTAAGGCAATCTTAATCATATCCAATGACTCTGTGTTTGGGTGAACACTGGCTCTCCCTCAGTGAGTCATATTTGTTTGGATTATGAAACAGATCGAACATACAGAGCTGAGGGTTGCTGTCTATTTATAGGTATGATCTCATATCCAACTTTATAATCCAGCTCTTTATGCCCACATAGAACATTGAGGATTGCCATACATAGAGGGTGATGTGATGGGTTAGCGTAACTGCAGATTACTGCATGTGTTGATGATGGTATGTGGCTGCTAATCTACAAGCTAGCATTAGCATCTGATCTCTGGGATGCTTAAGCTGTAAAAGCATTAATCAAAATGCTAATGCATGTATCCATTGAAAGGCTGTGCCTTGAGTGGTTTAAGCAACTGCATCATCACAGTAAGAGTTTAAGATGTAGATCCACATGGTGCTGTTAATCTAGGAGCAGCCATTTTGTCACATAAATGCATCTGATAAATGTCATAAAAAATGTGGAAAGAGACATTTTTGAATATGTGTTTTTATTGGTATACATATTTGCTGTCTGTCACAACACTATTGTCCATCATATGTCACTGCCCCAGTTGCCGTCTTTGCTGGCCTTGCTCTCTGTGCAAGCACACACATGAACGCATGCACACAAACACACCAATCAATCTTCCGTCTTGGAGAGAAGGTCAGCAGATGAGACAACCTAAAATGACTACTTGCATCACCTCGTGTTAACAGCACGGTCCTTCAGTCTAAATGATGTCATGTATTAACCAAATTCATTCGCCAGGATTACACTACATGTCCCATCTTTCCCATCTGATAGTAAATAACCATAGAAAAGCTTACCAATTGTTTTACTGCTTCTCAATATTATGCTGCTAATGATAGAATAAACTCATAAAACCCTAAATGTATTAAAACAAAATTTTAACAAAAGGTCCCAAGCCTGTTGACTGCATACGACAATACAGTAGGCCTATACACCCACAACACTTATGCAAAACATCCTATAAAAAAACTAGCCTATTTATTAAATATAGAACACTCTCCAGGTAAGCACACTGCTTGCTATCTGATTAATTTGTTGAGATTATATAACGTCCTTAAAAGCTTTCAGTGTGTAACTGCTTAATGTCGCAGGCATTGACCCAGGCAATGTGATAAATGGCAGACATATTTTCTTGTCAATATGCAACTAAATAGGCATGTAGCATAAAGCCAAGAAATTAGGCATTATTCTCTCTATATGTACTCTGCAAGACAATGTGTTGGTACAGCACTGTTTGTTCAAAGCAGGTAATATTCCTCCATAAATAAACATATATTCCTTCTATAAAACTATATCTATTCATAAAACGCTCACCTCACTAGACACATCACCCACTGATGAGCTACCACTCATATTTTTCTTGGTTCTATGAGCTAGTGAAGTTTAAGTGTTTGTTCTGCACCTTAGATATGGCAAAATCAATCATGTGTTCCTATGCAAATGAGAAACCTTTCACAAAGAGCAATGCGGACATCTGATTGGCTGAAACCAGTGAATGAGCAACACTAATGATTAGCATTCATGTCACAAAGTTGCAGTTTCATTCACTCCCTGGCTCTGCGTGGCTGTTGCTATACTAGATCACACCACTTGACGGTGCTCACATCTAAGCCAACAGTGTACCTGCAATCCTGACTAAGATGGGCTTACTTATGAGGCACAATGTTAACAAACGAAATGTGGAGATATGATATAAAGGGATACAATAATCTGCTCTACAATGGAGAATGGTGTTTTCAGCTCCAAAACCACGTATGCACTGCAAAATCACTTGAGAATACTGTGCATTTAGCTCTATATCAGTGATTCAATAAATAAATCAATAAATACATTCAAATTAGCATAAGTAATACATTACCTATTAGTATACTCAAGAAACTACTGAACACATGATTCCACACCATAAAAGTAATGTTACAGTATGTCATTTTTCAAGCCATTTCATTATACAGTTAACCGCTTTCCCAATCAAATAGCAGCAGGAAATCCAGTGGTCTATGATTGATCAGTTTCAAGTCTCCTCCGCAAATCAGCCACCACGCCTGATATACTTTTCCTTCACTAAACATTTGCTTTTAAACCAAGCTAGCATGACAAGTCTAAACAATACATTCCATATGTTTAACATGAAAGCAAATCGAACGTCTCTGAGATGAAGCACTGTGACTTCCAGTGTGGCTGTTGGACAACAGATGTACAATGACAGTTTCTCTATCTATACAATTATACCTATATGCAGGTCCTAATGTGGCAGCACTCAGAATGGTTAGAGTATTAATGCTCAGTCCAACAAAACTGCTTCCTTCCTCCTTGTCTCCTTTCCTTGGCATACGAGGTCAGTTCAAGTGAAGGAAGAAAGACAAGGAAAGGCAGACGCTCATGTATAGTATTGAGGTGCACCAGTTGTGTACTGTACTGATAGACCTTCTTTGAAGAAGTTAAAAAGCTGACCTAAACCTATACACAGTGCATTATTATAACTGTGACCACTTCCATATTAAAACACATGAGAAACTGGCAAACGTATAGTCACGTCTACAATATTGTACTGTATGTGTTGTTATTTTTCCCCAAATCTGACTACTCTAAAAGAAAAGAAAATCACCAATAATCAGAAGCACAGGTCTATTCGTGTATCGAGAGTATATTCAAACTAGACAACAACTATCATGCCACGTCTATGGTTATCTGACAGGCGTAAAGATAGTCATGGTAATATTTCCCCTCTTTTCTAGGTGGTCGAAAAACGGAGTTATCTTGTCGTGTGATTTGATTGTCTAGAAACTAAAAGTCAGAAAGAGGCACCAGACAGTAAAGAAGGACGAGTAAATCAAAACAGTAAACAAATAAAGAAATCTCTCTATAGAAATATAAATTCTAGAATTGTCTGATACCAATGGAGTTGGTCAGCGCCGATCGATGCACACAAATATAAAACGGCAGTCCGGGGGACAACTCATTCGTTCTGATCTAGGATAAGCTTCGGCCTCCCCTTATTCTAACGTTTTCACCACGAGGCAGGAGAAGCAAAACTAAACCCCAGATCAGCATCTAAAAGCAACTATACCAATCTATAAAATGCGCATAAAAGAGAGAAGGCACAGAAACACAAACCCACCATGGAGGGGGGCAGACTGACAGCAGCAGTTTCTGGGAGCACAGACTGGTTGCTTACAACTTGTGATGTCTGGAACAGAGCAAAGATTTATGTGTTTGCACTCTCAGATTATTTTCCCTCTAGTTTCGTTTTGGAGCCGCACGTGGATATGACCGAGTCTATGTCACTGAGAACGTTCACCATACAGTGCTTGTCCTGGTCCGAACACAGTTAAGAGAGCGACCGCCGACTTGTATCAACGCTGTCAAGTCACTAGAGCGGGAGTCACATTCAGTGGATGATAAACCAAGGAGAGGTGACTCGATGGTGTTCCTGAACGCATCCCTGTAGACAAAAGTGGCTTCCTCATTTGATCCACTGCCTTATTCTCTTTAACCTGCACCGAGGTCAAAGAGCTGGTGTACATAAGTCCCACAGCAGAAGAGATTTGCTACACTGCTTTCCTGCGTATTGTGTCTCAGATCAAGAGAAATGAAAAAGAAGCCACTTTATTCTACAGATGAGATGCAGCCCTTGTTTCATAACACCTCATCCTATTTCACCACGCCTGCCTCCTCCTGTCTCGTCTGATTCGCTGCCACTGACTGGGCAGGATCTGTCTTTTCACCACCCAGCTTGGCCACAGTCACATTTGTCGCCAAAGCCCCTTTGCTCTCCTGTCTCTCTTTCAGTTTGGCGGTGTTTCCATTGTTACTAGTGCTATGCTGGGGGGCAGGTGATGTGGGTTTCCTAGAGGTGGGTATTTTCCTCTGGGGCAGGCGAGGGTCTTCCCCGATGTTGACAGTCAGGTTGGTGTAGAGGGGCTCCAGCTCTTTGGAAAGGAGGTCGTACGTGAGAGAGTTAAGGCCGTCAGAGCGCCAGTTGAGTCTGGTCCTTTTCAGTAGGTCAAACCTGTAAAGAGGAATATAGTAATACAAGTATATGTGTGTGTGTGTGTATGTCTGTGTGTTGTTGTGTCAGGGTTAGAAATTGACTGGGACTTGAGCCTTGGGGCAAAAAATAAAAAATAAAAAAATTCACCTGCAATGCACAATGCCACTCAGGAGACAGCTGTCACATTCATGTGAATATTTGAGAACTTACTGACTGTATTTCACCATATTTACATTTTTTTCAGTGACTTGCCACATATTCACATGTGAGTGCAGCTACTGTCCCCTGCAGGTGATTTGTGGGAGCCTGCAACCAGGCAGTTCTTTCCAGTGCATTGTGAAAACAAATGAGAATGCAGCCTGAGGCAGTAGAAGAAAACATCGACCAAACACAAATCAATATGTCAACAAAAAATAACACGACCCACATTGTAGAACATCATCAATCTGTGGGTGTAGGATAGAATGGCTGGGGACAGAGAAGAGAAAATGACACAGTTCTTTGCTATAAGGCCTACCACCAGTTTCCAGCAATGAGAAATAAGTACAAATAAGTACAAATCTTAGTGTTTACAGCTAATATGCAATGCAAATGTTTTACAGAATTTCATACTCCAGTAAAATTGCCCCAAAAAAGATCAAAATGCTCCTCATGTCAGATTTAGGGGGGGAAAAAAAGAGTAAATTTCTTACCTTGCTGTGTGTGTGTGTGTGTGTGTGTGTGTATTTGCATGTGTGTGTGTGTGTGTGTGTGTGTGTGTGTGTGTATTTGCATGTGTGTCCCCTCCCCAGGTACCTGCGTGGGTTTTGCTCATTGCCCCGGTCTCCTTTATGCTTGATCATCTTGTAATGACCGATGGCCACTGGGGGGCGCACTATCTTCATGCCGGACAGACGCACTCTGGACAGGCAGCACAGAATGGTAAGAGTTAATTTTTAACAACAGTCATGCAATTGAGAAAGTAAATTTCAGTGTGTTATTAAAACAATAAATAAACATAGTCTGGGCCTTTACTATTCATGCTATTTGCTATTACCCAAAGCAACAAATAGGTACTACTCCATATAACTACAGCTAATCAAAAAAACCCGATTTGCAAATTCCACAGCAATAACATGATCAAGTCATATATTATCAAGGAGTAAACATCTCCTGGGAAAAAAGAGAAAAGAAAAGGAAAAACCACACAGAATTATGGGTGATGTATGAGAATAACATACTGTTTATAGGGCCTAAAGGTGGCGAAAAACACTGTTGTTCCCCCTTTCCATCTCTGGTCCTTGTGCACCAACCCAGTCATCTAAGTCAATCAGAACATGTAGCCAGTGTAGTGTATGTTTACAATACATCGTATCAGTCGCAAACACCATGCACAAAAGGTAAACTAGCAAAATATTTTATTAAAAAAGGGGAGCAATACTTTTGTTGCAGCACTTTATTTAATAGTGTGTGCAAGCTTTTAGATTTTCATTTTCCTGTTGCATCCAGTGCCTTTCATGACAGACTGACATACGCTAGAAGAGAGCCAGAGAGTGGAGAGAGGGGACCGCAGCATAAACAAATCAGAAGACTAGATCTACAGCCTGAGGACCAAGCGCGCAGCCCAGCTCAGCGTTGCTAGTTAGTCCATGCGAACATACTCACTGAGCCCACTCCAGGACACACACCGCAAAGCCATGACAGTGGGAGGGAAGGTGAAGATGAAAGAAGATGATGATGTTATGACAGAGAAAAAAAAAATCAAAGTCAAGGAAAAGATGTGAACTGAAATGGTAAACATGACGTAAAGATGAACGAGTAAAGTCAAAGAAAATAAACATAAAAAGAGGGGCTGAGATGACCATGCATGTAATTCTGATGCTGTCCAGTACAACCCCGTGGACGTCCCACATGTCAGCATGCACAGTTCACCTCCCTGCATCATCATCATGCCTGGTAGAAATCTCATCCCCACCTCTGCTCCATTCACTCTTCTTACCTGGCGGCAATGTCATCGTCCTCTCCGCCCCAGCCCCAGTAGTGGTTAGGAAAGCCATTCATCTTCATGTACTGGTCTGGAGTGACTGCAGACACCCCACCGAAATACTGTGGGTATGGCAACCTGCACCAACATGGCAACCGTCACCAACGCACAATTGTGAAATAGTGGAAAATGATTGTCAGAGGGCAATACATTTACATTTGAACCGCACACTCTGCATCTACCTGTATCTGAACTTGTCCATGGCCACAGAAAGGTGTGTGGGGAACTGTTTGTGGCAGGTGTAGGTGTTGTGGTCATTCTCAGGCAGCAGGTCAACATCATGCAGGAAGATGCAGCCCCAGTCTTCATCCCTCAGGGCCTCGCGCACCCCCACGTTCAGCAGCTTGGCTCGATTAAAAGTACTGTTCCCCCACTAGAGCCAGAGATAGAGGGTGAGAGTGATTACAGACGACTATTTCACATTTAACCACATCACTTTGCGGCATGAAGTTTGGTTAGTTTTGCTGATTTCTAATCAAATTAACTGGTGACAACTTGTAGCAAGCAGACAATCCCCAGAAGGTTCAGAAACATCAAATATTTTTTTCAATATTACTTTAAATTCATGCAGAGAACCCAAGATGACCAGATTTGTTTGTGCTGCTGCCACTGCTGCTATGGTTACAGTTCTGCTACACTGAGCATGTGCAGGGTAACGACAACTGTTACGGTTGCAGCCCATATAGATCCCCAGAGGGACCATCTCCAGTCTCTCCCATTCAATCTGCTATGATTGCATGGAAGAAGCCACCGTGAAGATGCAAGGCCTACAGTAACCATTTACACCAACACACCCCTTACATCCCCAACCACAGCCACCCAACCCGTTACAGATGGGTCTCTTCACTCTGAATAAAGACAGCACATGAAGTTAATGAGTTGAAGCACTTGAGTAAAATTAAATACAGGCTAATATTTGCACAAATGGATACCACTTGTTCTGCGCTTCATTTAATGACGTCTATTTGAGTCATATGTGAATATGTCTGCATTTGTGTGTGTGTGTGTGCAACAAATAATGGCATTATTGAATGTGGGGAACACACTATCATATACTGTCAGTGGATGACAATGTGGCTTTAAACCATATAAGCTGCAGATAAGGCTAAGTGAGGACAAAGAGCCTCCTCTCTGATCACTGGCTGACAGCTGCCTTCCCATGGGAACACAACACACCTACATGACGACTTCTAATCCGATACATCAGTCCTCATGCAATCACAGCACACTGTCTGAGAGGGCCCCTCTGTGGATATCTGTGTAGCAGATTGGGCTGGGCAATATATTGATTTTAATATTGTAGCATGAAAATAGATTTAGCCTGTGATATCTATTATGCCACATAACGTAATATAGTGATATGATGTAAGTATTGGCTTTTCCTGGTTTTAAAAGCTGAATTGCAGTAAAAGGAGGAAATTTTCTTAACTTATTAGACTGTCCTAGCTGTTATGTTATTTGCCTCTACCTGCTTGGTCATCATATCCACATTACTAATAACAATATATTTGATTTTGTCATATCACCCGGCCCTTGAAGAAGCTTTAATTTAATAGTGGAGGCTTGTAAATGACTTTATCTAGTAACAATATCATTAAAAATTAATATTTTGTGTCAAATGATTCACTTTGACAAGGATCTGTGTAATAAGCAGGATGTGCACGGAGCTGGTCATTATTGCAAAACAAGGCCTGAGAGGGTGAGTCAAAATCCTGATGTGATTATCCCCTTCAACACCAGCATTAGAGCGATTTTGGTCACAGACAGCGAGAGTGGGACAGGAAGAAAAATCAGTAAAGAAATGTTAGTTCATAACATAGGCACACACAAAATACACAAAACAGACCTGCTGCACTATGTAGATGCTGTAATGAATCTGCTGTCTCTGCAGGAAGGGGTGGAGGTGGTAGAGGAGGGCGCGCAGGTGGGTCTGCCGGTTTCGGTACGGCACCACTATGGCCGTGTGGTGACGGGGCTCACAGTCTGGAGGCCGGTAGCGTCCGCCTGGTAACACCAAGGGGTTCCTCTGTCTGATCTCCTCCAGAGACAGAGGAGAGGAGAGGTGGACAGACACAGGTCCAACTGGAGGAAAGGAAAAGAAAGAAAAGGAAACAGCTCAAGTGAGACCACTGATCTGGCCTTTGTCAGACCAACAGCATAAACACAGTCTCACTCTCTGCCGGCTCACCCAGCAGCGGCGAGGGGATCTGGCAGTCCCTCAGTGGCGGCCCGGTCACAGGGGGTCCGGTGCCGGTGTTGC
>OMKZ01022110.1:36195-48845 GCA_900302535.1 Neoniphon sammara | reverse complement strand
GTAGCCTGCTGTGTGAGTTAAACTAACAACTGGAAGGCCCCCTGCAATCAAATGCCATGTTTGTTTGTGTCTTTATTTAGAGTAGATTATTTTCAACGGTGACATTTCCACGGGGCGCATGAAGACACGCTGTACCCAGTTTGTGAAAACAATTATATGCTAGCGAGCTTTGTGCTGCCTCCGTTACTGCTGCTGGAGTTACCAAACAAGAAAGGACGCAACAATTATATAAATTGGATAATTAATTTATAGTAGACGCTGAATTGCCTCCGGGTTGTCAGAGCTGATAACAGCCAAGTGATTAGCCTAATAACATCTGTCGTTAGGCCTATGTTGCCAATTATGCATTTACTTGCTAAAATAAGTGAAACTACATTTATTCGACACAATCGCTGGCTGCTCGTTTCCCCATCGGCCTCAGAGGCTGCTTCTCCTATTGTCGGACTTTATTCTGGGGTCCGCTGATTCCCTGCTGCACCAGCCGACTCACCAGCAGATTCCTGCGACATTTTAAATCCAGTCCCCGGCTTCCACGGAGAATCGACGGGCCGCTGCCAGAAATAGATGCGATGGTCCAAAAGATACTGTTGTTCTGATCCTGAGCGCTCCTCCTCCTCCTCCTAATCTCTCATCCGAGCCGAAATCCCTCTGTAGCTGCTTAGAGACCGAAGCAGACACTTTCACACGCAAGAGCATCGCATCATATCCATCCAATGTCAACACAGGCAAGTGCGCTCTGCCTCATCGTAATACGGCTATACCATTCAGACAGACGTGTTGGCGCACCGCGGTGACGCGCTGAGCGGTCAAATTGAAAATGCACAGAGCTGATCCCTTACGAAAAGGAGCTCCGTTAATCCTATGATAAAACTTGAAAGGGTACAATACAAATTCTACATCAGAGCTATAGCTAAACTATTGCATTATATTGGAATTTCATAGAAATATGTGATGCCATAAAAATCCCGCAATAGGACCATTGCAAATTCTATCAAGTAGCCTAGGCGCATTATATGGCCGGATGGAAATATTATAGGACATAACATACATTCATCAGTTTTTTTCACTGTTTAATTTCTTGTTTATTTCTCATACAGCATCCAACCCAAGGACATCAGTTCTTCTCTGTCTTGATGCAGCAGGCTAAAAACATTTCTTTATTCACATGCAGCAGTGGCTTGTCAGATTACAGAGACAGATATAAAACAGAATATTTATGGCTAAAGTAGCACCACATAGGCCTACCTATTGTAAACAAGCTAACCCCCTCCCCCCATGACCCCCAAGCACATAAAGCATAATAGAGAAGCTGTGCAAAACAATGCATCAGACACTACTGCTGGTGTAGCCTTATATATGTGAACACACTGCCTTCTATGTCTCAGGTTATTGTGTGTTTTCTCTATCTGGGGCAAGCCCCTGCTACTTCAGTGTCCCCTCAAGGGATACTCTACTAAATTATCATACAGACAGCATAATACATAAAGGCACAAATAGAGTCCATACATAGACAGGCTGATGGATCAGTTTCATCAGGACAGTAAGAAAAGACGAGGAACGTTAGAGATAAGGACGTTATTGGCTCTTATTAAGAAGGTTTGTGTGCCTTTTCAACCTATAGAGTAAGATGTACTTGTATTGTTAACATTTTGGGCCCATGCTATTCATGAGCAAAACATGTTGGTGAACTGCTGATGGATTTGAATTGTAGTTTCAACTGTATTTTTTACTTTTATACTGAAAATGGTGGAAAATAGCCCAAACTCTGTGACAAATAGTTTATTAAGGACATACAGTACACTTCGATCACAGAATTGATTCCCAAATGGCTTCAGACCAGTGAAACAGGGACAATCCAATATGTCTCCCAAATAAGGCACACTTAGAAAGTCATACAGATCACCTTATTTTATCAATACAAAAACCCATAATGCATTGCTTTTCTACTGTTTACCTGTAATCATCACCAGTGTGATAATATAAAACAAAAATAATCGCTACCACAATAAGCGCTATCATGTCAAAAAAAAAAATGGAATGAAATGCCTCATAAGTTTTTAGTACTTATGTTTCATCTATATATTTTGGCTGGCGGAAAATATTCCCTTTAAATAGTTTCCCCTGCTTAGCACTTTCAAATGACCAAACTCTAAAAAGTGATAGGTGAAGTATCGTGAGCACATTGCTTTCCACTCCCTTCAAAGTCTTTGAAATGGTATTTTTCACTTCCCATTGAGTCTCAGAACAGTTCTTTTCCATCCTCTCCATCACTTTCCATCCCTCAAAAAAAAAAGACAAAAAATTGGTCTACTCAGTTATATTAATCATCTCCCTCAATTTTTAAGTTTCTCCCCTCCATCATTCCTCCCATTAGTTAAATTATCTCCATCCTTCCCATCCTGTTTTTTCTTTCCACTCATTCTCTCCGTCTCCCAAAATCTCCCTGTCTCTACTTCTTGTAGTTCCCAAACTGGATGGCCAGTCGGTCGGTGACACAGCGAAAGGTTGCAGGCTGCACCTCCCAGTAATTAACAGGGTTAGCAAACAGGCTGATGCCATTATAGAATGTCCTCTTCATCCCAAATCCCCGTGGGCAGAAGTCATCCACTCCCACCTGGTTGATATTGTTGGAATGGAGGTACACCACCTACAGGATGAGAGTGACAGTGAAAAGAGATGTGAAAATAGTGCTCTCTTTCAAATCCCTGCCTTTGCATCTTGTAATTCATGAAACACATCCCTGACAAACATCATCACATCACGCAGGTTCACCTGTAGGTATTTCATATCTGGCAGGCCTCTGGGGACACGAGTGAGACGGTTGTTGTCCAGATGCAGCTCTCTCAGTCTGGGCAGGAAAGCCAGACTGCCATTCTCTATGTTACGGATGTGGTTAAAGCCCAGGCCCAACCTGGCAACCCGAGACAGAGGAGCAAAAGGAAATGTGAATGAACGGAGAAAGACAGCGGATGGCATTGTACATTTTTACACTTGGCTGTAACCCTTATACAGAGTAACCTTACAACAACTACAAATTCCATGATATCATTGCAAGTAAATGATAGTAAGAACTGCAGGGATTAAGGGCCACAGCAGCCTGACAATACTCCCCTGACTACAGAATAAGATAAAAATAAGAATAAGAATAAGAACAAGGCACTTCTCCCATAAGAGAGAAGTGCCAGTTAAAGATGTAAAACAAGAATTTAGACAGAAGGAATTGTACAAGAACATTATAAAGAGAGTAGATTAGATGGGATTTAGTGGGGAGAGGGTGACATGAGGCAGTGATTTTCAAAGTCAGGTCCCGGGATGGACAGGGTCCTTGAGGGGATTCCAGGGGGTCCTCAGCCTCAAAATGAGGCATAGTTTACTCTCACTGTAATTTAATTAGAAATTGTAATAATAAAAAAAACATAGGTACTTATTTTAACATGATGTTTCAATGTCACCACTTTGACTCCATTTGTCAGTGTTCAGGTATGACATATAAACAATTTAATACTCAGCACAAGCCAAAATATCTTTTCATATCGGGGTTCCCTCGGGAAAAAATCACTTTTAATGGGATCCATGGTTTAATGAAAGTCACCTTGGGGGTTTGGAGCATAAAAAAGTTGAAAATCGCTGAAATACGATACTTCTTCAAAAGATGAGCTTTCAGCCCACAACAAAAGTTGGGGAGCGACTGCTGTTTTGATTGGAGTGGTAATACACAAATATAGCACTGTATTCTGCTTCTTTTTGGGGCTTGTAGTTCTTTATAATACCCCTAAGGGGCACTGCCGACTGGGAATGTGTGGGTTTTTTATAACCACAGGGTACTTTTTTCCAGTAAAGCAAGCAAAGTCCTCATAGCGGATGAAGTCAGTTGTATAATGGGGTTGAGGTGTGTCGCATACCGATACAGATGCTTGTAGCGGCTCAGGTCCTCCAGTTCCACAGCCTGGATCTGGTTATGGTCCAGATGGAGCTCATGGAGACTGTCTGGGAGGTCTGGAAGACAGACACCATAACTACCTGTGAGGCTGGCTGAGATTTCAATCTTGACCCACAGCTGTCCATTCCTGCTTTATCCTTTGCCTCCTACCTGCTTACCCCTTACCTACCACACTGAAACTTGCTCTTTAATTAGAACTGCCTAAAAATAATAATGGGATGACTCCAGTGTACATGTGTTTGCATGTTAGCCAGACAGATGTATTGTTACAGCAGCTACAGAAGGTAAGGAGTGCTGCAGTGGGTCCTCACTATGGAATAGATGGGTAATCTTTGGAAGTGGGTGTTGATTCAGTAGGAAACACACACAAATGAGGAAACAACCTCAGGGAATAGAAAAGGTCATCAAATAAAGGGAAATCCACCCAAAATATATTTTATATTGAAAACAAACATGTATACTCTGTATCTTTGAAACAGGGTCTTTTGGAATAATATTTTTTGGAGATTTCCCTTTTTATGGTGACATTTTCTAGCTACACTTTGATGATATTACCCCAACTTTGTTTTATTTCCTACAGATATACTGTTACCTTTGGGCACCCCAGTCAGTTTGGCCTCAGAGATACGCAGATAATTCAGTTTCAGTCCCTTGAAGGCTCCAGGCTCAAAGCCACTGTTCTGGATGGGGTTCCCTCCCATCTCTGTAAAACAGAGGAAATTTTTGTGGCATGTCAAAAGACGGTCCCTTTAATCTACAGAACACAGTGCAGTGGTGGGAACCACAGACTATAGCCAAGACTTGTTTGGCGTCATCAACATTTCTGACCTATGCAGTTCATGTTGCCCAGTCCTGAGAAAGCTCCCTCCTCCACCTTCTTGATGCGGTTCTCGTGGATCCTCAACTCAACCAGAGAGGGAGGCAAATTCTTGGGGATACTGGTCAGCAGATTCCTGGAGAAGTAGAGCTTCTGCATGTGCTTCAGGGGGGTGAAAGCTCTAGGGTGGACTTTGGAGATCTTATTATTCACCAGAGACAGGGCCTGAGACAGAGACACAGATATCAAGATAATTCAATACCCACTTTATTTGATCTGTATAAAAAGCACCCGGAGAGTCAGACAGAAACAGTGAGAAAAAGAAATTTGGAAGGTGAAGCCTAGCCATAAACGGAGTCAACAGGAGCTTGTGTGTGTGTTCTGTCTCTCTTGGGTGTGTCTGGCTGAATTAAACAGATCCAGTAACAGTTCACAGCAGCTGATCACCCAGCAGACTGACTCTCCACCTGCCCTGGCTGACAGACGCAGACAGATGGAGGTTGAGGTAAACAGGCCTTAATAGAGATGTTATTGTATAATGTCATGTCGGGAGTTTACTCCCCTGCCAGTCTCAATATTGCTCTTGGTCAGTGCTCCTGAATGCAGGTCAGGAGCAAGCGAAGCCTTTCCGGGAAGAAAGGCAAGGATGTGAGCTTGAATATTCCCATTTGGCTTTGGGCACAAAATTTAATACAATTAGAGCTCTCAGAGAGAAGGGTGGCAGGGGGAGGAAAAGACAGAAAATGAACCTCTCAAGGCCTCAGGAAATGGAGAGGCATAATGATGTTTCACACTGCTCAAGCCAATACAAGCTGAGCTGAGCTGGCTATACATCTAGCAGAGTTGCTGAGCCAACGCTGAGAGGGACATTTTGAACGATCCCAGAGCTGTGTGTCTCTTACATATAGGTTAGATAGGCCTTTGAAGTCGTTCTCTTTAAGCTCGGTGATGCGGTTGTTCTGCAGATCCAGGAACTTGGTGTCTGGAGGGATGTTCTTTGGAACCTCAGTCAGTCCTGGAGACCAATGAAAACACAGAGGGAAATCGTACTCGATTAAATGTTTCCACGGGTGACTGTGAGCCAACTCCCTAAAAACCAGTTTATTTTCAATGAGAACAATCTTAGAACATCTTACTCAGATCTAGACCAAGGAAAATAAATAGCTGCTGTGTATTATAAGACCTCCATCAGGCCTAAAAATTAAACCAATCACACAATTCCACACTATGTCAAATGAGCACCCTGGAGTTCCTCCTCTGTTATTTCGGAGCTGGAGACAGCCATAGACACAACCATGGAGGTCAAATACAGAAGTCAAAGCAAGCACATATACAGTACATTACTGGTGAGTCACTGACACAGGCACACATGCACCCAAAGCACACACACACACACACAGACACACACACACACACACACAGAAACACAAATTCGCTCACACCAGATGGGGACACCAGATGTTTTCCATCTGGTTTCCATTTGACTGAAGTCCCAAAGGATGTGACTTAAATACCATCAGCAAAATCACACATCAAATAACGGGTGCAACCCTAACACCCTGACACACACACACACACACACACACACACACACACACTGACAGATTGTGGAGTATGTGTTGCATGTGTTAATGTGTGAGTGGTGAAGCTGTCATTCCAATGGTAACATGAGTATTTTAATTTTGGCACCTATGTGACAGAAACACCTGCTAACAAGTCGCGAACATTTGGGGTTAACAACATTGATGACAAGCATAAACACCACAAGCTGTATAAACCCTGTGCAAGTGCCGTGAGACATAAATTGGAGCATAAATTATTGGTAGCCAACCAGTAAATTCATAATGACATAAAGGATGAGAGAGGGTTAAGATGTTAAGTGGAAAGCATTAAGCGTACACCTGCATCACCCCATTCAGGGATCCCAATGGAAAAATGATTCAACGCTAACTGAACAACCAGTGATCATTAACAAGACCTCATCACAGAGTCATATGTTTGAATGTATAAGATGTGGTCAGCGGCGGCGACAGGCCAGGGACAGTGAAATCCTTACTGGAGCAAACCTCATCTGGATGACAACCATGACCTAACCCGGGTTGTTGAAAAATGACCGCCAGCTGTCCCACTGGGACCCAGTCTGCCACTGACCACATCTGACCCAGAAGACTGGACCCAGAGCTGTCTATCTCCAGTTAAGTTTAGATTTATGGCTTTGGCTGCAGTGTGCCACACCCTCTGTGTCACCACGCAGGATTACACCCTGAGCAGCTCTATCTGATATTCAAGCCACTTCCACCCAGTGCTTTCAGTCCTGGTGGAGCAGCTGAAGTAGCTTAGAGCTGCCATGATGAAGTTTTATCAAAGAAATAGTAATATTGCTTCCAAAGAAAAACCCATCTATTCTTGAAAGAAGTGGATGAAACATCAAGCTTTCCAACACAAGATTTAAAGTAGATCAGACTTAATGTGGTATGAATTACTTTTCTGAACTGTGAAGAGTTATTACAGCTGCAAAGACAGGAATGTGACTATACACACAGTGTTGCCAGGTGGGTTTATGTGGAAAGAAATATTTACCTTGTAGTCTACAGCTGCAAGTTTTGAGGTGCATCCTGCCAGGTGTAAACCTTCAAATTCATATGGCAACCTTAACAGGCACAACCCTAACCTGACAGAGCTTTCAGCAACTGAGGGCTGAATCCCTTCAACCGGAAACCCCCCGAAACCCCAAACAGCAGCGTTTCACCCATCTGTACCGCAAATCTCTGAGTTTATACCACCGCCTGGCAAAAGTAGCACCACCTTAAACCTCAGTCCCCCTCAACACAAATACTCGACATCACGCTGGGATGCACACCGTGGAGACAAACACCACAGCCAAAATACATATGTCTTAAATAAGCACCGACATCTCGCAAATTATACGCTTCCACATTTACCCACTGTTGAGGAGTCCGGGATGGGATATATAGAGAGACTTGTAAAATGATGATTCAACAAAGCCATTATGCCTAAACACAGACAGCTTATTAAAGTTATAGCCAATATAATGTGAGGAATCTATTTCTATAAAAACTTTCTATAGAAACTCCAACATGCACCCATAATAACTTTGTACTGTTACAAAATGTACAGATAGCAAACGTGACTGGAACATAAAGTAAAATTAAAGACTGTGCGAGTGCCATAAAATCTAATATTATGAGGGAGGTTATGATCTGTTGATGCACAAAATGCCATGACAGAGCTCAGTAAGATTGATGGGTTAGAGTCTGAATTCCTGTCATTCTCTTGTACATGTGTGCATGTTTGTGTGTGCAGTTAAAAATGTCCAAATCCACACTTTCATCTGTAGTTGTAGCAGAGGAGCAGAGAAACACAGGGCTTGATTGTCTCAAACATTTATATTTTATAATTTTGACTAACTTTATTTCCTCAGTGGAACTCATACCAGTAAATATTCATAATCCTCACATCCTTATCGAGATATAAACATAAACACACAGCTTTAATCCCTCTTCTCAAACTTTCTCAGTCCATTCGTCTCAATCTACTCCTCCATCCTCCAGCTCCCTCAAACTAACTCATTCCTCCCCTCCTTCCTCCCCTCCTCGTCTGGTTAAACATCCTGTGCACGTCCCAAGAACAACATGAAACAGCTCTTTAAAGACAGCGAGGAAATTACAAACTTTTTATCCCCTCCCACCAAAGTGTCCCCTTTTTCTTCCATTACTCCCCATCTATTCGTCTACCTACCTCCGACTCCCTCCTTCCCGCTATTAATCCCTCACTATCTCTCTCTCATTTTCTCTTTCTCTCTCCTTCCCTGAGCTCAGACTTTTCCCCTTTTTCTCCACCCTTTCCCGTTTTTTTCTCGTCTCCATCTCTCTTCCTCTCCCACCCAGTGTCTACACAAAGAGTCAGGAACATAAAATCCCTCAAAGAGATGCCTTTCCTTGTCAAAATACACCAGCATTATCCCCAGGAGAAATTCCTCTCTTAGATAATACACCAAGGGGGCATTCCTCGTCTGGCCTATGAAAGTCACGCAAGGCCCAGCTTATGCTCACTCCATCATTCATATTAGACCCAACTCAATTACTTTCCTCTCTGTTTCACACATAAATAATCCACTGGCACACACACACACACACACACACACACACACACACTTAGAAATAATGACAATGCAACACATGCATGCTTCTCTCTCTCCTTCACACACACTCACACTGACCTAAATCAGAGCACTGGACTACTCTGAGCTGACAGTGACAGCCGAAGGGGCAGATGGGTATTCCAGGTGGGGGGATGTCCTCTATGGCCGAGCCTTCTTCTTCATCCCTCATCATCGGCATCACCCCGCCACTGTCCACACTGTCCATAGCAAAGTCCCAGAAGCCTCTCTGCTCAAAGGGCAGGGCTGAGGATTGGAGGGGCAGCCGGGCCAGGCAGAGCAACAGCAGGAGGGAGCAGTGGGGCAGCATCTTCAACTAACACACCTGGAAACCGCAGGAAGAAGGAGAATAGCATCACTTTCACTGCATACAAACATAAACAGAGATTGTACACATTTATGACTGTGATGCTGTGAAATGAACAAAAGTGAAATATCTAGCACAAGGGGAAGAAGCTATAAATCATATAGATGTAGACCTAAAGAGAGCAGTCATTAGTAAATGGGATATAAAGTAAAAATACCATGTGAATATTCCACCATTCTGATTGTTAAAGCCATATATATGCAACACCTTTAAAGGGAACACAGTCAGACTGGGAGTTGGCGGCTAGTAGGGAGAAATGGACTCACTCCCCCCTTGGTACATTGGCCAGGGATCAACTCCGGGACTGAGAACTACTTAAACCACTATGACAAAATGTCACTGTCTGCTTCCTGCAAGTCGATTCCCAAGAGAGCGAGTCTCTTTTCGCAGGCCAATCAGATTCTCCGCTGCAGAAGACAGCACCTCAGTCGTGGAAAACTCCGAGCCCACAACATAGCAGTCAAACAAAGCGGCCATTCATTTAGAGAGGAAACCGGGTGTGCGCGTGTGTGTTTTTATGTACGTATGAAACAGACACAGACTCCATGATGTCATAGCTGTGGACGTACTGCTGGCTGATGTCACCACCTACGTGTGTGTATGTGTGTGTGAGTGTTTGTTTGTTTCCTTCGCCCTGCTTGCTCTGACCTAACTGCATACACAAACACTTCAGGGCAGCCGCCACTCCCACTTAACCTGAAACCCGATTCCTCAAATGACAAATTACCGCTGGTCTTCTTGATCCCGACACTAAGAAATCATGACCCTTAACCTGAGAATAATCCAATGAAGTAAAGACTGCAGTCCTACAACACAACCCAGAGTAACCTCACACCCTAATCTCTAACCCCGTCATGTTAATCCCTGTGTGATCCTCAGCTTCCTAATCCTACAGAGGTCTGAAAAGCCTTGATGCCATTGGTTAGCATGCAAATGGGCTTTCCAGAGAAGTGTAAGAATCCTATCACACCATGATCAGGTTTTTATTAGAGGCCTCAGGGAACCAAATTCTGGCTTCCTGCAGGATTGAGGGATAGATGGGGGGAAAGAAAGGGGGAAAGAGAGAGAAATGAAGCAACAAAAAGAGAGGTCAGAGAGAAAGACTGACAGAGAGAACGAGAAGAGGAAGAGATGCTGAGGAGAGTCCGCTTGTGTCTTGAAATCCCAGTCAGGTTGGTGGAAATTCAACTGCATTTTCAGTGAATCGCAAATGCCTTCCTCTTCTTTATCACCTTACACAGCACCTGGCACATTCATTCAAAATCTTTTTGTTTGCCTCTATGTGTGTGTGTGCTTGTGTGCATGTGTCTGTCTGTGTGTAAATCTATCCTTAATCCTATTCTTCAACTGCAATCTCAATCCAATTCCTCCACATGTCTGCTTGTCTGCTGCATGTGTCTCCCTCTGTGTTTGCGTATGTGCATAATCCTATTGTACTACCCAACACGGCACAGAATTCACCGCCTCCTTCCTCTCCTTGGCTATCCTGCCTTACGTGCCGTGGTATTTCCAGTAGCACTGGGTGTTCACACGACTTTCAACGGGCTAAAAAGAGACTGAAATAATGGAGACTTTGGAGGGGTTTCAAGGGCTTTGAATGTGGGAAAGATGCTTCTCATTCCTTTTAAAAAAAGATTCTTGTGTCTTCGAATTACAAAAGCAGGGCAACACGCCACGATACTGTTGAAAGAAACAGAAAAAGAAAGCAGGTGTGGAATTGTATACATATATGACCAAAATGTATATGAGTCTGGGTGATGGATAAACATTGTGGCTGGGCAAGTACATAAACGCTGTGTATGTGCGATGTACACTCACTTAACACTGACCACATCCATAACCTTATGTACACATAGAAGCATTCAGTCTTGACTTCATGAGACAGAGAATAAGGAAACCCATAAGAATTATTAGCAAACCTTTACGGCATCTAAAAGGTGTCAAAACAAATATCACCAGATAGCCAAACTGCATGAAGAAAATCCTCCGTTTCCAGTTAGTTATTTTACTCTAACACTGCTTGTACTATTCACTGCAACAGAAGGGTAGTTTTCTGTATTTAAAAAAAGGAAATCATTATTTAAAATTATCCAAGTTAAAAAAAAAAGTAGTGAAACAAAGGGTCTGTGCATGGTGTGGACTTGGCCTGGAAGTATGAAAACTGGCTGCTGCAGTCTGTTCCCTGACATAAAAATAGCTGCCAAATTACACCATTCTGCCTAAAAAATACACCACTGGCCTTGGCCCGGCCAGAGGAATGCAGCCAAAGGGACAGCTAGGGCGCATACAGTCAGCATCACACAATGACAAGCAACACACAAAGGCGCCAGAGCTGGAGCGCACATAGAAAACAAATGCAGACTCGCTGCCAGCAGAGTTGTACGGCTGATACGGGCAATAAAAGTATAGCAATTATATGTCGTGAAGTTAAGAATTTGAAAATCATGCCTTGATCTGAGGAAAGCATCCAAAGACGCATTTCTCATGGGCCAAACTGAAGCCATTTGTGGGAGCTCTTGTGATGGATGGAGAGCTAAAGTGATGTGTTGGGGACGACGGGTGAGAAAGGAAGGGAGACAGGAACAAGCCCAGTCTATCATCACGCAGGAACGAAGAGTAAGGCTACTGTAAACACAACATGACGATAAGACTAAACTACATCCCACAATCAAGCAGCCTTTCTTCCTGTAATAACCACCTTATTTGGCTCGGGTGTGTGTATGTATGAATTCCTTTCTTGTCCTTCCAGTTAAACTGTGAACCACCAAACATCCGGTCTGGGATGAAAACAAACCCAAGGCTTCAATCTTAATTGTTATAACTACGGTTCTCCTCCCCTCCAAAGGCCAAGAGGGGTATAATGCATGGATGGATGGATGGCTATTTCTGTCTCGCTCTCAGTGTTTGTCTTAGAGGCACGGTGGAGCTGTGCAGGGGGAAACTAGAGGAGAGAGATACTATGATACAGATGCTGTCAAAAACCAATATCCCATTTACAGTCAGTCAGAATCAACTGTCATTTTAACATTTAACAAGATGGAGGCTTCTCTATCTTCTCCGATGCTTTCTCTCCTCCCCCGGCATTATTATTTTCCCTCAGTAAAAACAAATGGAAGGTGAGGAGAAGAGACTGGAGGAAATTCCCCCATCTGCAGGGAAGGTGTGTGAGCTCCCAGAATGAGAATCGTGCACACACACAGCATGACTGTTTGAGCGTCTGAGCTGTCTGAGCTTTGTTTTAAGCTGTCAAAACAGGTAACCGTCTCTGGAGACAGACTTTTTATGAAGAGGTGAATTCCAGTGTTTTGCTATTGGATTAGAAAGGAGGGGTGGATTAAGGGAGGGA
>OMKZ01022110.1:23406-36175 GCA_900302535.1 Neoniphon sammara | reverse complement strand
AAGGGAGGGAGGGAGGGAGGGAGAGACAGAGGAACAGAACTAATGTGAGGGAGGATAAAAGATAGATGGAACAATGGATGGAAGGATGGATGGATCAGTACGGACTGATAAAAAAAGACAGTGGTATCATTGAAAGCACCATCTGGTGTTCTTTATGCCCTACAAGTGTACGGTTGTTTGAGTTTCCCACGCTCGCCGTCTGAGATTATCTTTACATTTCCAATATGCACTATCCATCAAGCGGTGGTTACATGTCAGCCCTCCCATGCACCGCAATTACTTTGATGTCACCAGAGTTCCCATAAAGCAGCCTTCGCCCTTGTCAAGCTAAACAAACATGGAGGCTGCCACCTTGCCTCAGACGAGCCTAGGGAGAGGCTTTACTTCATCATACAGTTATTAAACTTCTTAGACTCATAATCTTGACTAGATGCCGATGTTCTCGTCTGTGGATGCTGATACAACTCAGTACTTACTAAATACTATGTCAGTGTACAGTATGTCTTACCTAATGGCAGTAATATTTGTGCTCAGGTTTTGCTTTTTGTAATTCCTTATAAGAGCCCAGCACCCTGGATTTTTATGGTTTTGACTGCCAATTTTCAGTGTATGTCATTTTTTTCTAACTCTTTCTATTTTTTGCTATTTTTTTCTCTGCCTCTGTAGAGATTTGCATGTGAAGTAAAATAAACTACACTAAAATAAACTAAACTGAATGAGGCATGTTTACCCTCACTGAAGACAATGAAGCTGCATTCTATTCTATTCAAGTCAAGTCAGGTTTATTTGTAAAGCCCTTAATTGCTGTTACAGACTAAAGTGGCTTCAAAACACCCACATTTAGAAATCAAATGAATATGACACTCCCCAACCTTAGATCCTAAATTGAGGATAAGGAATATTTTCTATTTCATTCTATTTATACCTTTATTCTTATTGTGCATGCACAGTGAAAATACATTTGCAACACTCTGAGTAGATGCCATACACTACAATCTAAAAACCCTGAATGAAAAGTATATATATATATATATATACACATACACACACAGGAAGAGAGAGAGAGAGAGAGAGAGAGAGAGAGAGAGATTTTATACATAATTTAAATCTAAAATTAATCATATATAAGTCAAGATAAAATGAGGTCTGTTCTATTCTATTCTATTCTATGCTCACTCCCTAAGACTGTAAATAACTGAATGTGCCAAAACTCATTAAGCTGTACATATGAATCCATCATAAACAGAGAATAAAACACTGCCTCCTTTTCTCTCAGCGTTTGCACTCACACTCATTAAAGTTGCTCGTTTGCACACAGAAAATATCAAGGGAGAAATCAGCTGCATCATTTGTTTACAGTCTTTTCAAATTAGCTCATTTGATTCATCTTTCATGAACCCATCAGCCCGGCTCCTCTGATTGCACTGGCAGCTGTGAGAATAGGGTAAGGTGGGGCGGAGAGCTCACTGTAGTGCCAGCTGGCTCCACAACACTGGTGGATTGGCACCTGCCACGTCAACACTCAGCGCTGATTAACGTCATATGGTGGCTCAAACCGAGCACTGTGCTGACTGAGCACAAATTATTTGACCTGCTTCAGTGCTGTGATGCAGTGATTAAAGTCTGACTGAAAGCCCTCCATGAGATATTTGTTTGTTTTCAGTTAGTCTGTTTCCGTTTTTTCCCCTAAGCCCGTCACTTATTATCATGTTGAACAGGGCCAGGCGCATAAATGCTATAATTAATTCAGACACCTCAAACAACACACTTTCACACATACATGTTTCTTATGCTGAAGAGACACAGACAAATTCTGGGGGAAAATTCTGGGCAAAATTTGCCAGTAATTTTTTCTGGCAATATGCTCTCAGATTTACTGTAAAGCACATATATAAACTCATTTATTTTTAATAACCTGTTAATAATTTACAAATTGTAGACAATGCTGCAATAATAACTAAAATTGTTATAAATATCAGACATGTTTATCTTCATTGTCAATAAAACTACATGAACCCATAAAACACTTGAAGAAAATGTAGTGGATACATTTGAAAAAAAAACAACTTAAGTTATTACCGTTTCAGTAGAAAAACAGAAACCAAAATGACAGCGATGGCAGCAGTCACTGCCAGCCCATCCATTTCCAACTGTCAAATTTGTCAGATATTGCGCATTGTCGTTCATACTCATTGCCGACAAATTTTGCTCAAATGTGCCCAAAAAAATTCCCTGTGTATCATCAGCTTTAGAATGACCTGCTGACCCAAACAATTACACACACACACACACACACACATACACGCACGCACACACGCACACATACACACACGCACGCACACACATGCAAACTGCCTGTGTAAGAGTATTAATGGTCTCAGAGTCTGAAGTTCACGCCCATCCTGCAACAGTTCAGTGAAGTGGACCAAACTTTACTGTCCATCTTCTCTCTGAGCTCATTTTACTGACCTCCCTCATTCCTTCATGCCATGCCTCCTTCCTTTCACACATGTGAATACAAATACACACAGACACACATTACCCAAATACACATACAGTACTGACGCACCCTCTCCCCTAACTGTTACTGCTAGGCGTGTCTGGTAGGAGTGCTCGGGTGGAGTTAACTGCACCAGCAGCTGTAATTTGGTGACTGCTGTCCCTAAAAAAAGGAACTGTTTGGCAGCTTCACCGTTGCCGCCAAGCTTGGATGTGGTGGCAAGCTGTTCAACACTGCAGAGACTAGGCCCAACCAGAGCAGAACAGGGAGCAGAGCGAGACGGGATGACAAAAAGACCAAATCAGTGGACAGCAGATGGACAGCTGGCTGTAGATCCCTGCCTGTGGGCAGATGAGCCTTATTCAGTCTTGACAACGACACAAGTATTTGGAATATTCCAAAGCTACTGACAGCCATGCTGTGGGCTGTGAATGCAGCCTGTAAACAATGGCAGCTTTTTTAACTTACCAAAACAATCACAGAACTATTATCATTATGTTTTACCGCCAAACTTTTAACCATTTCATTCATCAACACAAATGGTTGTGGTTGACAACGTGAGGCACTCTCTTAACTTTAAGCGTGAACTTGGCTGCAAAAGAGCTGTAAACTCAACCACTGCATCGCCCATGACGGAGTGGAGCTTGAGATGATTTATGAGGGCTCACAGAACATTGCCAGTGTTAAGTGGAAAATTGTGGGTTCAGACAGCAATGTAGATTAAGAAATAAAAACAGACAGATGTTGAAGCAGACAAGTGGTTGGATAGACAAGCAGAGAGATTTACAGGTCAGACAGACTGGCAGGTGTGTAATGTGGAAGACCCACAGGTTAGCAAGCAGGCAGACAGGCAGGCAGACAAGAGGGTCAGGAAACAGACAGATTTAGACCATCATTTTGGCTGTCTGACCATTGAGTCCACAGTAGCCTTCAGTGTTTGTTCTGTCTTTGTATAGTGACTCACAGTTAAATACACTGGTATAAATAAAGTTCCTGTATGTGGCTCATGCATGGTAGTTAACCATTGCTGGACATGAGGTCATCAACGTGAGACAGAATGGGGCCACAGAGGAAAGAAGTCCTTACTCAAAGGATTCGTGTGATTTGCTTGCTTGCATTATGTGACAAAACAGTGAGTAAGAGAGACTCATACTTATTATCAGGCTATAATAATCTCAGTGCCAAATAAAGTTTGTCATGCCACACTTCTTTCAACACATTTAAATCTAAACACTGCGTGTATACAGTTTCTGAATTTGAGGGTAGTGTAGGCCCTGTGATCCAGAACGGGTTGACTTGATTGGCATGTTTCACTATAATTATTCTCCCCAAATGATGATGCAGGGATAGAGGTAAAAATACCGACTGTAAACGCCATGCATTACATTTGGAGCTTGATGAGAGAATAACAGTAGGATGATTTCAGGATAGAATGACGGCTCAGCAATGGTTTACTTAATATCCCATCCTCTAATGACTGCTCTTTGCTCTCATTGAACAGTGTTTGGAGACGCCTTGCGCCATCTACTGTAACTCCGGAGTAAGAACAGAGAGCTACACTGTAATTTTCAGCATCAGATGCGCCATGCAGCAAACGGTGCAACAGGTTAGTTTCAATCAATGAAGCCTAAAGTTATTGAATCGCATTCTCTTGCAAAATATGCGTAACACAAAGAGCCTTAACTGACAATATACAGCTTCATTCAATCATAATAAGTCAGCAAACCAGAGGGGAAAAAAAAACAATATTTTTTATCAGAAGATCTAAATATTATATGGTGTGCTGGGCTGCGCATAATCTCTTAGGGTTTCTCTATAATAATCCTATAATATTTCTACAGCGTATAAGTTTATAGTTTTGTGCCTACTTATATAACATTTAGAAATATGATTAGTATTATTTTCATAAATGAAATCAGCCTAAATTAACTTTAAAGAACAGAAAATAAGAAACTAATAGCAGGCCTATGAAAAATTAGACAGCACATGAAATAAAATAACCCATCTCCCCTACCTGTTGGATAGAAATAAAATAATAATTCCAATTTCAAGAAAAGAAAAGAAAAAGTCTGAAGCGTGCTTTCTCCTGTACGTCAGAATTCTCTGGAGGTTAAAAAAACTTTTCTATATTTTCATCACACTTAGGGATTACTGCTATATTTCCTTTTGGTCCTCTGACATCCAGCCCCGGCTCCTCTACCAGTGTGTGCCGCTGCGAACCGTGTCGGGGCAGTGTGTGCTCGCCTCAGTCCCAACCAAGAAAATGACTGGGAGCTGCGGGGGTCGAGCCCGTACAGTTAACAAGCCAGCCTCCTTTCTTTCCTTTTGGGACCATAAGGAGGGAGGGGGAGGGAAGAGGGGATGTTGGCTTCCAAGTACAGTAGCTTGCTATTTTACCATAACTGTATTATAGTACTTAATAATATTAACAGTAATCCCATCATATATATTAAAGTGAAACTATAAGTATCATATAGAACATATAACAATAAGAATACATACCATGACTTCTTAAAACCACCATAAAAAGCTTTAAGTTTCCTTTAAACTTACAATTGAGTACTGTATACTCACTTTGAGTTCACATAGAGGGATTACTTGAATATTAAAATGATTTTTTCCCAGGTTAATAACTTATATGGGGTTGCAGGTGATGATCAGGAGCTGGGACTGTTTTGTTTAAAGGTAACAGGTAGAAAATGAAGTAGTCCAAAGCCTTGATTTTAAATGAAGAACATCCAGGCCATCAGCCTTCCACAGTTCTGGATTAATTTAATGGTTTTTGGTCAAGCAAATCAAAATATTTTGTCACAAAAGACAGAGAAGAAGAAGACAAAGAAGAAGAAGAAGGCTCAGAAAGCTCACCTTATTTAAGCATTGTGTCCAAGGTCTGTAATTGTCATAAGTTTAAATGCTATTGAAGAAGGTTTAGATGAAATATATACTGCAATTTCACCACAGTCAATTAAAAGACAAGCTAAAACACAACATTGTCTGGAATTCCTCTGATGGAATCACAGCCTTCACCTTCTCTCTACCATCATGAAGATCCAAACCAAGACCTGACTGTGATTCATATTATGAAACCTTGTAATAAAGAGAAACACATAATATGCCTTTAAGGCAATGATATGAGATTTTTGCCTCCCATATATGCAGTGTTGGGCTGTGGGAGAACTTCTTAGTCAGCAGCAGGGATGTAGTGAAGAGTAAACTCACATGAAAAGCAACTCATGCACCTCTTTTCTTTTTCTTTTTTTCTTTTTTTTTTTTTTTTGAAGTTTAAATACTTCCTAGGTTGTCAATTTTTTTAACTGAGAAAAAGTCATCAATTTACATCACTGAAAAAAAAAATCAGTGACATAAATTCATGCTATATCATAATAAAAATGTTCCAACATCCATTTAAAAGTATTTCTCTAACACTGGGCTCTGACTGATTAGTGCTGGGTAAGAATATGAAAATGCCACAGAACTCCACTGGCGTTTTGGATCATGGTGGCAAAAATGTTTTTTTTTTTCTGAGGCTGTGATTACTGTATAAAACTTATGCCTTTTTTCCCTCCTCTCACGGTTTTGTATTAAATTTTGTCTTTTGGCAGGATGGAGTGTTTTCTTCTCACTCCCTCTCTGATTTCCTCTCCGTTGTGCCAGCACCCAGAGCAAGACAGTGAGCTTGGCGAGCAAACCATCTGGGAACTTTTTGAACTAGCACAAAGTTGGCCACACAGACATTTAGAGATTACACATTATCCCTGAGCTTCGCTGCCCCGGGCCTTTGAGGGTCAGATTTTAATCATCATCATTACCTGTATTAATACAACCAGAGGCTGACACTCCTGTCTGCACCCATATTCAGTTATAAGCCTTGCACTGTTTCCAAGAGTGCAATATTCTCCCTGGTGGTGAAGGCATGCAGACCAGATCAGTGCCCTCCAGGGGTGCTGGCATGGGACAAAGTTTTGATAAAGGCCTTTGCAGATAACATTCCTCCTCATCTCACCCCCCTCTCTTTTTGTATATTCTGTCTGTCCCCTTCCCTCTGCCTCATTTTGTTTCATTCTCCTCGTCTGTCTCTCTCTCTCTCTCTCTCCTTCTCTCTGTCTTTCTTCCTTTCTTTCTTTCTGTCTCTCTCACTGTGGTTAAGTTGATTATGGTGTTGGTCTGTAGCTAGAGGGCTTGGCATCCAAATTAAACTCTTTTTGTCCCGCATGTGCTCACCCTAAACTAAGCGTCTCCAGAGATTAGCATAGCCACTCGTCGGTGCATGCGTGGGCGCTGTGTGTGTGTGGGAGAGATCAGAATGATATTGGCCCGTGTTTTTTTTTTTTTAATTGGATCTCAGCCCACTTTAAGTTTACTTCATGCTCATTACTGCCGCTGGCTGTCAAGGATGAGCAAGCATACGTCAGGGCTGATGGCCGTGGGGTCAGTTCATTCTGCCCAGTACTCCTACACACTGCAGTAAGCACATTCTTGTCGACCTCAAATAGTTGACCCCTCACCACTGGAACCGAACCCCATGTCCTGGCAAAGGGACTGTCCTCACTCTTTCATCCTACTTATCCACAGCCATCTTCTTTCTCCTTGTCTCACTCTCAGATCTCGTCCTTTTCTCCCTTTCTTGTGCCCGTCTGAATCAGGCACAGGAATTCTTTGGCCGCCTCGCTCTGTGTGTGTACTGCTGCTTTTTTATTTTATCAGCTAGCGTTCCTCTCCTCCTCCAATAACAAACACAGGAAGCTGCTGTCGCCGGGTAGAACAGACAGAGCATGGGGGGAAGAAAAGCACTACGCCGCTCTCGGGTCAACCTCTCACAAACGGGCTCTAGCCTGGGATGTGAAACATCTGTTGGGCGTGATGGGATGTCGGTTTAACAGTTTGGTCATGTCACACGTAGGGCGATGGATAAAGTGTCACGCCAGTCAAATGTCACAATAACCCCAAGTGACAGATTGCAGAGGGGGAAGATTTAGGATTTCAGTTCAAAGCTGGTGCGTCCATCTGTGGGCGATCGCAAAAACAAACATGGGAATCTGCAAAGAGAGAAGACATGCAATTTGGCCGCGTTTTGCAAGGTTTCGGTTGCGCCTGCATGTGCACAGCCTGGAGTGTAAATGTGGATGTGTGGTTTCTTAGACAGTAATGTGCTGTCTGCAAAATGATGCGACAATTATGGGTGTTACAGACGGCTCCGAACGCGCAACACTGAAAGGGATAAATCCAACATGTGATTACACGCCCAAGGAAGAGAGAGTGAAAAGTAAATGTGTCTGTTCGTAACGCACATTTAGGCCATGTATGTTCTGTACTCTCATAACCTTGTCAGCCTCCCCTGGCCCTCTTTATTTCTCTGCCTCATTCTCTCTCTTTATCCCCCCTCCCCTCCTCTCACTCTCTCTCTCTGGGGGTGTTTGTAACTCTAGTGGCTGCAGGGGACCTTCTGTTCTTCATTTAGACCCTGAGCAACACTGCATTCTGTTGAAACCCAATACCTGGAGCCAGCTAGTCAACACAGCAAGTGCACTGCCTGTAAATTACGACTGTACACTCTGAGCACAATTCTACATTTTATTATTTTACTAATCCGTATCGTTGAAAGCGCCATACTGCATGGGCGCATTGTCTGTTTCTATGGGTGGATGAACTAATTAGACAGACTAACACAAGTCACGTTCAGTGTGAATTGCTTGCGGTTACATCAGCTCCACTGACTTATAAAACATTTATGGTTCCTAAGTTTGTTACCTTTGCAAAGTGAAACTGCCAATTCCGCCGCCATATACAGTATCTCTGTTGGTCGCAGGAGGATTATTGTCCTGCTGCAGCTAATTACGTTGTGAATCAAGGGCCTCTTTCAAAGTGAAGTCCACCACATGTCCCCCAATGGAATTATTCATAATAAATCAGGATGAGAGGGATAAAGGAATTCTGATGGAGTTATTGATCCAGCGAGAACAATAAAAGAGAGAGCAAGAGGGTTTATCCCTTTCCCTCGGGCTCTGTTTTCACCAAGATGGTCTAAAGGGAAATGGCCCCCTCTCTCTCTCTCTCTCTCTCTCTCTCTCTCTCTCTCTCTCACACACACACACACACACACACATACACTCACATCCCAGGCAGGGCTCACGCAAGCATCAAACTCAAATCACCGAGATCCTCTGAAAGAGAAGAATGGTGCATTGTTCATGTTTTTTTTTCCCTCCGAACTGTTAAGTAACAGAACAGCAAGCGGCAGGGAGAAAGAAAGGAAGAGGGAGAGGGTCGAAGCAGCAGGAGAGATCGACAGAAAGATTATGGAGACGGATCTACAGACAGAGAGAGAGAGAGACACACACACACAGAGAGAAAACACTGAGATCTGTTAAGTCACTTTGTCAATAAGGCTGGCAGGACACCAGAGCTCCTGTGGCCTCAGTTCCCAAATGAGAAAAAGAGCCAAATGCACTCCAACTCCTCGCTTTCCTCCCCCCTTCAACTCCCAGTCTCTCCTCTTCTTTTTTGACATCTAGCCACGTCTCTCTGGATTCACCTGGACATGAACTGTGTGTGTTCTTCTCTCCTTTAATTGCGGGGCTTAGGAGCTTTCGAAGAACAATCGTCGTATTCTCTAAAGCCAACTGTACTTTCTTGCATTTTCAGCTTGGTGTCTCTCCATCACTCTCTCAGTTCATTCTCTCTTCCCCTCTATGTCCCTCACTCTTTTCACGTCTCCCCCACTGCTAACCCAAATAACCACACTCACACCTTCCCACTGCCCTGAACTGTATATACATCCCACATAAAGGCTGCACACCTAATGCTACAGCGACTGACATCACTACAAGAAGTCTGGAGGCCTAGACCAGGGCCCCCTGACAGCCACAGTGACCCTGTGGGTTTTCGCTGAGCAGCTGGTGATGGTTGTTTATCCTGCAGCTCATCTGGTGATAGGGAACCTGCGTGATGTTTATGTTTTCTTTCCCATCGGCCCCTTTGGGTTCCCACTGTGCCGCCAGACATTTTCACCCTTTTCCTCAGTGATATCAGTGAGACTTGCCTGTCTCATGACCCTCCATGACTCGACTATTTCATGACCCCCTTTTCACATCCAAATAAGCCCACTTTATTTCCGCTCGCCCTGACCCAAGGTTTACCATATTATACCTGCCTCAGTCCTGCAAATATCCCAGACTTAGATTCGAAACTGGGGTTAATCCATTTCAGTCTACAGGTTCTCAAAACACCTCATACCTGAATGATGAGACAGAGAGTACATAAAGTGTTAGGGCAGATCTAGATTTCGCTTCAATTTATTATCCTTTCTCAACCCAGAAGCATTTTTATATCAAGATCAGTTCTACTGTTGTGCAAATTACACATTTGCTTTGGTACATAAATCACGTATCAGTCATCTTCATAAACCAAGGCATTAAATTAAAAGACAAAACAAAACAGTAACTGTAACAGAGTATTAAAATGACAGTTTTGATTGCCTGCACAGACAAGATGATGAAGCAATTTCCCTACAAAGTCTACTGCCTGGTTTTAGGACAGTGACAGTAAACAAAAGAGAGGAGAAAAGTGATCTGACAGTAAATAAATGAGACGGATAAAATTATGACACAGAGAGGTCCCTCATAGGTTGAATGGAGAGAGCATTATATATATGAAGTTGCGTATGTGTCTATTGCATGTGTGTGTGTGTGTGTGTGTGTGTGTGTGTCTGCTGTGGCTAGAGGACCAGTCCCTGGGGGTCAGTGAGGCAGGAGAAGGCCTTTGGGGGAATCTTCTCCACCTCCAGCAGGTTGTTTTCCAAGTGGACCGAGGCCAGGCTAGAGGCAGAGTTATGAGGGTGACACACTCCCCACTGTCTCACAAACCTGCAAACACAACATACAAACACTGTAAGTTTGGAGGTATGTGAATACTACACCTTCCTACCAAGTGCTGTTTAGTTCATTTTGATCATTCTCAAAATGTATTAGGCTGTATGTATTATATGTATTGTGTGTATGCATGTACAGCATGTATTATTTATACATACTGTACATGCATAGACTAGAGTAGTGCAGCACCATGGGTGTTTGGAAATGTAGAACCTATTTATTTATTTACCTATTTATTTATTCATTCATTTATTTATTTATATTTTTATTTTTTCTTTAAGCAGGATATTTGTGAATTGGGAAACATTATGAGTATTTCTGGGCATCCAGCCAGGGCAACCTTGTGATTGGGTGATTAGTCTGAGATTAGATTTCTTGAGCTCTGATTGGTCCCTTGTTTTCCGAGCAGGAGGGAGATAAGAGTTCTCTCTTCCACGATGTTTTTGCACGGCTTCAGAGAAAGACTGACCCCAGTGGCTGTTTCAGCCTGTTGACATTTCTCACTGACTGAGTTTTATGGTTGAGGTATGTGCATCGATTTTGGCTGTTCTCCATGATAATAAACATAAGGCAGTGTTGTAACTGTCTATGGCTTTTTGTTGGATCAAAGGCATGAAGGTGAGACATTGTGATTGTTGGTCTTGGTCTATAGATTAAAGGCAGCTAAAGTCACTATCATGTTTATTTGAGTTCCTAAACTGTCATGCAGAATGACAGTGTTCTCTTAAAGCTTCTTTCAATTAAAAAAAGGGATTACATGTTTTTGCTCCAAATGAAATAGCCCTGTAGTGTTGAGAGTGCTTAAACCAAAGTCCCTCGGTGTAATTTCTATGAGGAGCTGCACTAGCATGGATAATGGTATTATGTAACAAGTGGCTAACAAGCTTACATTCTGCTTCATCTCTGTATTATGCTAGTCACTTTTGAATATTAAAAGTTGGCTTTGTGGGTAAGTGCAACTCTACCTGATCTGGTTGTAGTCCAGTCTCAGCAGCTGCAGGCTCTTAAACTGTCGAATGCAGCGCGGGACCTCCCCCAGGTGGTTGTTGTCCAATAGGAGCTTACCAAGTGTGCGGTATGTTCCGGCGAATGAAAAACGCCCTATGCCCTCATCGCCCAGGGCATTCTGGGACAGGCAGAGGGATTCCAGGCCGGGCCGCAGGTGACGGAAGGTGTTGGCGGGGATGTGACTGATGGTGTTGTGTCGTAGGGTCAGATGACGGAGAGGCCGGGGCAGAGGCATGGGGACAGAGGTCAGGTGGTTATAGGACATGTCCAAGGTTTCCAGAGCACTGAGGGGAGGGAACACACAGACACAATCACGAGTCTCACTGAGACAGAGACAAAAAATAACAAACAAACAAAAAAACAAACTTAAAGGTGCACCTGAGGATACTGTCAGTGGATAAACTGATATCCCTTCCTCTTCTATAGTGGATCCCTGTAGGATTGCTGAATTTAAGTGTAAAATGATGTGTCTAAAAGCACTTGCTCCTTAATTCTGGGGCACTAACATCAAATTATTTATCTCCACTATATTTACACTGAAAATTTCTCAACATGATCTCACATAGTCTGCACTTGGCCGGTTATCCACCAGTACATGAAAAAATAGAACATCAAACAACAAAATGGGCACAGAAATGCAAAGTACATGGCCAGTAGCTGTTTTTTTTAACAGTGTTAAAGAGTGTTAAAGGGTGGATTTTTCCTATGATGCAGAAAAAGAGGTGTAGAGAGAGAGAGAAGGAAAGGGTATCACGTTTAAAAAACAAAATCACATTAAGTTCAGCTGAGGTGGAGCGACGGAGGAGGCCCAAACATCTGTCATCTTCCAGAGGTGTTTTACAGCGCTTTAGGTTATAATAATGGCTGCCCGCTTCTGCTCAGACTCCAGGGCTTGTGAATGGAGTGGGCCTCATGTTTTATAGTTACCCTCTGGTCTCCTGCATGGCTCTGTCGAGCTCAGCTGGAGAGGCAGGGAACAAGGAGTGCAGGGTGGGAGGCTAGGCTGAGGGGAGTCATAGGTAGCAGCAGGGGAGAGAATAATGGAGTCTGGGGAGGTGCAATGAAAGAGAGCATGGAGGTTTTGCGGGGGAGTTTGGAGCTGGTAGGAGGTAAGAAAATGTTTGTCTCAGTGGAGCCAGAAATGGGGGGAAAGAGAAGGGACTGCAGTAATCTGGGGCTGGTGGAGGACCAGAATTGGGGGATCTGAGGTGATGGTGGTGGATTGGGGTTCAGTGTTTTTGTTGGAGGGGTTAAAGATCCCGGGCAGCTGTTGTGAGTTTACACCACAGTTCACAGCAGGACAGAAAGCTCATTTCCTGTTCTACCACTGTTCACAGACCCCACCGGCAGGCGAGGAGCTCGCAACGCCATCAGGTGACCAGCCAATGGCCGC